>KK113308.1:365731-412762 GCA_000611955.2 Stegodyphus mimosarum | reverse complement strand
TATAATTAACAAGCAAGAATGCAGAAGCTATAGCACACCAGAAACCCACTGAATCCTATTCGTAAAAGCACGGTAGTGCTAAAGGTTACATATCAAACATAATTAAAACTTCATTATTAACAATAAAACATTACTAAAAAATATATGCCACCAAAAATTGAAATTTTTTTAGAAAAATGGGAAAAGCAGAGGTTGCAAGAAAAATGGGAAGGTACATAAAGATCAAAATGGCAATATTTCACTGAGAGCTGCAAAGCAGTGTCTTCAGGGGAAAAGTACTCCGCAACTTCCATTGAAATATCACCTCCACGCGTTTGAACTAATGACCAATTGAGACAAAAAACGCGTAAAATAATTTAATGAAATGAAATCTATTTAATCATTTAATGTTAATCGAAATCGTCTCAATCAGGCGTTCCTTTTCCCTACGCGTGGAAGATAAGTTAAACAGAGAAGTAACATACAACTAAATTTAAAAATTTTTATAAATAGTAATACATATATGAAACTAGGCAACAAATACTGCAAAACTGCCTCAGGACTCAAAAAAAAAATTTTAATACGTAACGAAACTTGATTATTTTTCTTGCAACTTCTGCTTTTCCCAATTTTCTAAAAAAATTTAAATTTTTGGTGGCATATATTTTTTAGTAATGTTTTATTGTTAATAATGAAGTTTTAATTATGTTTGATATGTAACCTTTGGCCCTACCGTGCTTTTACGAATAGGATTCAGTGGGTTTCGGGTGTGCTATAGCTTCTGCATTCTTGCTTGTTAATTATAGTATAATAAAATTTGCAGCTAGATGCGCAGTTTTTAAAACCTTGAAATGCTATCGTTCCAAGTTTTAACTTTCTAAAGAAACTTATATATATATATATATATATACACACTGTTACTCGTCTCAGTGAGCTCAGTTTTTTTTTTTCTTATATGTTGGTAAATTGTGCATTTTTTACTTTAAAAATGATTGAATTATGTTGTTCTAATCTTCCGGTTTTCGGTTAAGGTATTTATGCCTTTAGCAAAAATTATCAAGAATTTAAATGTTGTTTAAGTGCGGCTAAGCCTAATCTTTTTTGTCATGGCGGCCATATTTCTTTTACATTTGAAACTTAGCAGAATAGTTGACTTGTTGCCAATCTAGAGAAACTAAGCTTCGCAACAACAAAGATAACGCCTTCTTTTATTATTGCGAATTAAATCATGCTTAAGACATCCTGGAATTTATTCGAAGAAATAAGTGTGTAAGATTTACTGCGTAATTTTTAATATACATATTTTGAGTTTTTAATGTATTTTTGCCTTGTCGCGAAGTGTGAACTGAATTAATTGAACGAGAATTACTAAATCATCTGTGAAAAACTGTTTAATATTTTGTTTGTTTGTTTGTTTAATTTCTTTTATACATCGTTTTAGATTTATTATAGTATCTGAATAGAACACGTGGTAACGATTAGATAATTTTCAGATGATATACAGAATTTTCGTGCATTCTGAATTATAAAATGAATGAAATGTAACGCTGTTAAGTGAACCTAGCGCCAGAGTGTCGCTATGGTAAACAAATAAAGAGAATTTTGAAGAGTGCATTTATTCTGTTGTGTTTTATGCGCTATCGACGAAGTAGATTTAACTCAATAAGTTTAAATAAAATGCAAAATGAGCATTATTTAATATTCCGTACAAGGAAGTCATGTGGTGTACACATCAGATATTTTATTAAAAACATTAGACAGGAAATCTACTTAAAAAACACACGAAAGTTTTCTCTACTTTTACCTTACTTTCACGGTTCTTCATGTTTATAAACACAAATTTTTAGAAATTTTAAATTCCAATAAGTTATTTTTTCAACAGCTGACATCGACCCTCTTATTGCATTATAAGACTATTTTTATAACATTTTTTTCCGGTTTAGAACACATTGTTGGTGGAAAAATGATCCCTTAGTTAGTTGAGGATTATTTATCTTAAAAACGCATATAACAATATTCTGAATTAAAGCGCAACATTTCTAAGCGGAACAAAATATAAAGCTACGCAGAAGATTTCAGTTTATTATTTTGTAACTGAATATATTAACGGCATATTAGCTAACGCTTTTGCAGCAAAAAAACTACGTGCAGATATTCTACAAACATTAAAATCTGAAACAATCATTAAAACAAGAATAATAACTCGCTTGTTACGTATTATGATAAAGAATAATAGCAGCATTTTCCGAACTCAGGCTTCTTAATGAGCTGAAAGAATGTTTTGTCACATTGACATATATACTAATTGCCGCCTATTTAAGCTTATTGACCTGGATTTTCTGAGATTTGTGGAGGGAGTGACAGAAACTTTGTTGTAATTTCATAATAAAATATTAATTGCTTGTTTTGTAAATTATGCAGTGAGTAAACATATTTTCATAATTTAATACTTCAGAGTACATTAGACAAAACCTCTATTGTATCTAGGCCATTTACTTTAACTTGACCATCTTAAGACTGAAGTACCTAATTCCATTTTTTCATAGCTTGTACGGACCTTCTTAGTAGAGCAAAAAGCAATTAATTACGATTAGGAAAAGTATTCTTTTCCTTTCAGATTTTCAAGAACAATCAAACACTCAGGCAGGTTATTTGATGCTTAATCATTAACAATTCGAAAGGTATAATTTAAAACAATAATTTCTTTTTATCTTCTTTAAAATTTAAAACAATAATTTCTTTTTATCTTTTTGAATTTAAAACAATCATTTCTTTTCATCTTTTTTAAAATTTAAAACAATCGTTTCTTTTTATCTTCTTGAATTTAAAACAATCATTTCTTTTTATCTTTTTTTAAATTTAAAACAATAATTTCTTTTTATCTTTTTGAATGTAAAACAATCAATTCTTCTTATCTTTTTTAAAATTTAAAACAATCAGTTAACTTTTTATTAAATTTTTATTTGGAGAACATAGCAGTTAAACTATTCTTTACGCTTCTGCGTAAAGTGTTCTACTATAAGGTGTTCAATGCTACATTTAACCGCGAGGGTTCCTAACACTTGTTTTGCATACAGAGCATTTGTTTTGCTTCCTTTCGTAGCATGAAAGAAATCGTAGATATACAAAACAATTTATCAGTCATATAAAAAAAGAAAATACACCAAACCACCACAAACTAAAAAAATTAAATTCAAATGAACAATTCATAACACATCAACTACACCCAAACATGACCTGATCAGTTTGGCGCGCAGCGGAAATACCCAAATGCGGATCACGCAGTCAATAGGTTAATTATCTACGAATCTTTTATAAACACTTCGAACGTGAGGTAAAATTAGGCTTTTAACATCAGCTGGGGAAAACACGGAAGACGATGCTTGTTACAGATCTAGTTAACGCTTAGATTCGTTTAACTCGCATTGTTATTTATTTTGTTCTACATGCTTCCTATTTTATTTTTTATGCATTCGTGTTTGATTGTCTTTTCAAACCGCTAAAGGTAAATACAAAATTTTGTATCTCATCCACTTCATTTCCGTGATGCAGCTCGATGTCGGGGTGAGTGGCTACACTTTTCCGGAGCCAATGGGCGGTAATTCGATTTTAATAACTGCTAAAGGAAGAAGTGAGAAAGATAAAAACAATTTTGTTTAAAGCAAAATCTTATTAGTTTAGACAATTAATACGCTTAGTTATTTTTTCATTTGCTTAGATGTTACAATAAAACCATCCAAATAGATTTCAAGATTCAAAACATTTTTCGTTTATGGTGAAGGTGGGTCGCCTTAGAAAATAGAAAATAAGGCCATTGACAGCAGCAACTCTTACTTGTTCTCTCAGTTTAAAGGTGGTCGCCATGACAGGTTTCACTGGATGTATTCTTGAGCCGTCAAGCAGTTAGTAACGCTGACTGCCATACCGATGGAACCGGGTTCAAATCTCGGAGAATGTTTGTAAGCGTAATAGTGCCTATGTGGCAAGGAGATGCTAAAAATACACGGCGAGCCCAAAGTCCTCTCGAGTGGTTGATGGTAGAGAAGAGGGGTGGAACTCGTACCACTCCCAATGTGTTCTTCCTTAAAAGTAATTACAAGTTACTTAACGGAATATTTAACAGTTAGCTAGGTTCAGGAATTCCTCAACTACTTGTGATATTTCCGAAGGGCTGGCCTAGCTTCTACCGAACCTGTATGTATTTTCGGCCTCCTTGATCAGCAGAGTGGTTAGCGAGGCTGGTTGCCGTACCAATAGACCCGGTGCCGTACCTCGAAGAAGGCGTGGACGTTACTAAGTGTGTAGTGTTTGCTGGACATGGCAGCACTTAAAATACTGGCGAGCAAAAGTCCTTTGAAGGGGTTTGTTGGTACAGAATGAAAGGTTTGAGATCCTCAATCGCCCCTCGAGGTGTTCTTCGCCAATCTTTGCGTGGGGCTACATAGTTAATGAGATGGGAGCATACTTGTACGACGAATGGTGAAATTTTGGTTTCCCTCCAACTTCACCTGTAACTGTAAGTATTCGCGAAACATACACTACGCTTCTGCAATTGTTCGTAGTGACAGATGTTCAGTTAATAATGCTACACTTTGAAAGTAATATGATTGGTCTGATTGTGAGGAAAATAGCTCTATTAATTAATTTCCATCTATCGTATACGTTTTTAAATGCAATATTTTATCAAAACGTTATTATCAGATAACTGTGTTTCGTCAAAATCTTTTTTTTTTCATAAGCTCAGCTTTCCTTCACATATCTACATTGTACAATAAAGTTCATCTATTTGCATTTTTTTCAGAGGTTTAGTTCCTAAAATGATTTTACAGATTAATAAATTTAGGTTATCTTACTTGTTAAACATACAGTGTTAAACTGTTTGGCTGATCATTAAATTCACTTACTGGCAAACTTAGAGTTCATGAAAACGAACCTTTTTCTTTCCTACTGCATTTTTCTTTGCACTGTGCATCTTTCTTTGTACTGTGAATTTTTCTTTTCTTCTAAAATTTATTCTTTCAGTTACTTATAAAATAGTATACGAAATCTTATCTGCCTATTTATGGTATTTTCATAAGCATCTGGATTTAACACGCATATACACACATTATGTACTTAATATTAATTCACGATTCACAGCCCGAAACTGCAGTGAAGGTAGCAAACTTAATTATAATTACGCCCATAACATGTACACTACAATATATTTCTTAAATATATCACTATTGCAACAAAACTTCCAAAATCAAACAGATTCTAATTATAATAGCAATCATCAATAAATATGCAATGACATCTTCGAAGCTTTGTTTGCTCTTTTAGAAAGAAGTGTAGGAAAAGGCATTTCGATTCCTAGCACGTACAATTATTTCAAAATCTTATTATTTCATTATTATCTAGAAATAATTTATCACAGCAGCCAATTGCGTTTCTCATAGCCTCTTATAAAACACTCTCCAGAAACAAAGCATTGTGTTTAACATTATTTAATTTACATTCCTTAGCTAATTACTGATCATACGAAGATAGTTATCTCATTACTAAGATCGTCACAAATACATCAGCACACTATTACAATCACCGTTTCTTGTTCTTCGGAAATGGTTCCAAAATTATCTAAATTGAATGCTAGGAGTTTTCTAACAACTATTACATTCATACACAAAAATAACAATTGCTTAAAACTGCACCTTAGGGAGTTCATGATTCTTTCAAAAATAAAGGCAAAGTATACAACTAAGAACTTAAGAAATCCGTACCAATTAAAACTAGTAGCAACATTTATCAGACCATAAACTAACTTCAACCAACGAAACATTTTATCTTAATCGTAATTAATTTCCGTAATATGAAGGCTCCTTGAAAACTTCAACTCAAAATTCGTTCGAAAATGGAATTTATTTAAGTTCAGTGAATATTGATAAAAATCTGAAAATTAGTATAAATTATGTGACATATTGCACTTATTTAAAACAAAGCGTTCTTAAATTTATCTCCAAAAACTTTTCTTCGTCTTTGACTATTTAACTGGGGAAATATAAGGCAATTCCTGTATGTAGGTTACATCATCGTTCTTACGAACACCATTCACATAGTAACAAAAATAAGAAATACGCTTACTATAAATCAATTAATGCATATAAGACACTACAAATTACTTTTAAAAAGTTGTGGAAAGAACACTTTTAAGGAGCTAAAATTGCGCATTATTTTTTATTATTATTATTAGTAGTAGTAGTAATTATACTGCTGGTCATTCACGTAGAAACACCACGAAGGAAACAGCAGATCTACATTAAATTTGTGTAAAAGTTGGGAACAAAATGATTAGCAATATAGCCCGTACCCTATAACTAATATTTAAAATTACTGTAAAAGGGATGAGATAACAGTTTTCCATAGGAATCTTTTGTCCTCCTCATTTGTCTGACCAGAAATGTAGACAGACTGTGCCTCAAAATAGGTCCTGGTTTCTTCCTTATGGATGGTAATGACCTTCCACATCCAGCTAGTATCCTTAAAGATTGCCCGGTGAGTGAGCGTATTTCTGGTAAAATGTCACCACCATATTCTTTCGACCTTAATCTCACTGTAAATGTTTGAGATACTCTCTCGCGTGCTGTCTCTGCACATTTACCTCCTCCAGCCAGTCTCAAACATCCGGAAACTGCGCCTGTGGATGGCTATTGCTAGCATCTGCGATGGCTGATTACCTCAATGACAGCAATAGGTAATCGTAGAAATGTTTGTATGAAAGTCTGAGGTGGTCACAAATCTAATTAATATAAGCATTGTTTGTATGTTTCACCTTTAAAAATGAATTTATGAATGACTCAAATGTGAAACAATCATATATAATTTACGAAAATTAAATACTGGTTTCATTTTTGTACGTAATACTTGTTTTCTTTCATTCGCAAATACAAGACTATATTTGCTACCTTCCTGTGCAGTTTAGTGTTAATCAAAGCTTTTTCAAAGCAAAAGATGTTAATCAAGTATTTTCTTTTTTGTTAATTTTACTATCATGTGTTTCAGTTTTGGAAGCCAGTATACACAATTTATTATAATGACAGTGAAGAAACATGGTGGTGATTTAATCTTTGAAAAATTGGATCAGAATAAAAAGCGATCTTCAAATTAGATATCTAAGTAGAAAGTTGTCTCATACTATACTAATTTTAGCGCTATACAAAGTAGTAAACAATTTACGTGATGATAAATGCTCTGACTATCGACTGAATTTATAGCATAGATGAGATACAGTAAGGAAATTATCAAAGCAATAGTTTTGTATGATCTGTCTCTTCTATTCCACATAAACTCAGCTGGATCCTACAATGAAATGCGAATTCTCTCACAGGCGTGAATGAAATACCTGCACAGAAGAAGGGTGAAAATAAGGCTTTATTAATTCCAACTAATAACAGAAAGACACGATCTTCCTGCTTTACAATAGCACCGTCAACTTGCGGTGAAACTTAAAGGAAGAATATAAATCAATTCAAAGTCTAATTAGAATAGTTCTGGATTAGCACGCTAAAGTATGATTAACTTAGGTTGACTTAATAAAACCTAACAAGCGTGATAATTTTCCGAAATGGTCAAGGGGCGTACCAGCATAACAGAGAGATAGCAACGAAACTTGCTAGCGAAAATACGTTCTGAATAAACTCAGAGATTCAACCGTTTAAATACTCACTTCACTTAACCTTTAATTTATAGCCTGGAGAGGAAATGCGAGGGGAATGAGGAGTTCAGAAAAGGTAACAAACTTAAAATAATTTGTTATGCAAAATAAGGGAAACTCTACAGTTTGTTTTACACCAATTGCAATCAATGGACTCAATCGAATAAAGTTCCCAAGTTGCACGCTCGGCAGTGACCAAATAGTAAAATATCTAACAGTAAAATCCCTAAATAGAAGTAATTGAAGTCCTAGCTAAAGCCAGAGCTGCATGGGTGTTCTTTCTTTATAAAAATCAGAGGCTTTTCCTTTCAAAAATTCTGCCTTTCGTCTCAATACTTTTTTTTTATCCAGAAAAGGGAAATAGCCGGTAGTCTCGTGAAAACACTGCGATAGTCCATCAAGAATAGGGGTGACTTCTGGTCCCAGTTCTGCTGATCCCTGAAAACCACGAGCGAGAGGTTATTAAGGATGGTTCGATTAAACCTCTCTACCATGCCATCTTACTGGGGATGTAAAGATTTCTTTTGGATTTTCTCGATGTCGAGTAGCTTGTACAGTTCTTCAAATACAGTCGAGACAAAATTCGTTCCTTGACCGGAATGTAACTGAAGAGACACTACAAACCTAGAAATCCAGTGCTGTATCATTACCTCTACTACCATAACCGCCTCTTGGTCAGGGATAGGATACGCTTCAGGTCACTTTGGCCGCTTTGGCCTTCCGTTTTCTTAAAATTTAATAGCCACGTCAGCGATGCATGACGTGTACGGAGCGTGAATTTTCTGCAATAGAGATAATGATGGAAATGCTTTACGGCTTTAATTACGGCGAGCAACTTATTTTCTGATGACATAGTAATTCCTCGAACCAGACTAATTCGGACCGGACCGAACTAACTATTTCGGATCCGACCAAAATGTTGCCAAAAGTCAAGTTTGACGACTTTTGGCGATTTCTCCCCAAATTTGTCGATAAAATTAGTTGCGAAAACCGTCGCCAGCTTGGCGAGATCTCACCAATTTAGTGAGATAGCGATTTACTTAATGGTAAATAGACTTGCCGCCTGTAATCTCATTTTTCCGGCACAGCTTCGTAATTTTTACTTTCGTACCACCTTTTTCAAGTTGCATTATGCAAAAAGTACTACGATTTTACATATAATTTCACTAAAATTATTTATATATGTACAAAATTCATAACAATATTATTGGAAATAACGCAATACGTCAAAAATTGTAAATGTCAAAATAAATGTGAATTTGAAACTAGTCAAAATAAATGTGAATTTGAAACTAGTCAAAATAAATGTGAATTTGAAACTAGTCAAAATAAATGTGAATTTGAAACTAGTCAAAATAAATGTGAATTTGAAACTATGTAAATATTCAGGGCTAATCTGGAGATTTTACGAAATTTTAAAATTCTGCCAAATTTTGTCAAAAAGTTCGCTATTGCAGGACAAAAATTCCATATTTAATAGTTTGGTTTGGATTATCTATAAAATATTAACAACTAATTATTTCATGGCTATGTATACATGTATACATATACATATATATGTATATAACATATTGACGAAAATGAAGAATTCAAGTTTCGAAGACCTTCCTTGGTAAATGATTCACAGCTTTCTTAGTTCTTTATTTAGTTTGCAATACAGGTGATTAATACAATAATAGCCTAACTAACATACCAAAATAGTTGTATTCTTAGTGCGCCATTATTACAATATTACCAGATAACAGGAAATATAATACATTTCGTTTTCCTTGTTATATGCGGGAATGTTTACTCAACATAAAATAAATTTACTTTATCGCACAATTGCTTCATATACACTAAGGCTCTGCAGTATGGTAGATATCGACCCCTTAGAGTAAATATGACCTTGGCGTTGATAGAAAAGTAAATTTAAAATTACTAATGTAATAAATAAATAGATGTTTATAATTTTAATTAGTACGGAAATTAAAAAGCTTTTTAAAAATGTAACTTCAGCTGCTTTTGGATGAATACAAATGGAGATTAAAAACATCAAACTCAAGTAAGAAATGGAAGTTGTACTTCTATTTTTGTTTACATTTCCAAGCTCCTAAAAAGTTGAACTTCTTAACAAAAAACAAGAATAAGATAGATATAGATTTCTGTAGAGATTTAATACTAAACTCCATAAAAAACAAACTTTAGTACCAAAGCTTACTTTTGGTAGGATTCAAACGGTCATCAAATATCGTCTTATTAACAATGTCAGTCAATTCCACTAAGTAAAAGCTTTAATATAATGCCTCTCATTAGATATAAATATGTTACTTGTATGTATCTAAAAATAATGAGCAACCTAAACATTCCATTACTTTTACCCCCAGTCATATTGATGTAATCATAAAATAGAAAGAATCGGTAACATTTGAGAAATTCTTAAAGGGATCAACAGTTAAAAACTTTCTAGGACTGCTGATGAAAATAAATTTAATCTACATAATTAATAACAGAGTTTATTACATTTACAAATTATTTTAATTGCAATGAAAATGTTGCTTTCGAATTATAAAACATTTTAAAGCGATAGCAGAGGAAAACCCGCCAAATATATTTTATCATCATTTTAAAAGAGCTGCAGTCACTAATTAGATAACTAGGTCTATATACACACCTTAGTTGACATAATACTCTAAATTCACCCCTGTAACACGTGGCTCATTCACACGCAGTTCCTTGGGAAGATAAAATTCTATTTGCCCTTGACATGTGTGCTAGCGTCTTAAGTAGTCACGAGAGCAGTGCACTTAACAATGAAAGTTCAGCAACGTGACAGCTAGAAAGCTTTACAGTTTTCTTATTAAAAATAAAAGCAAGGTATAACACGTTCACTGAAAGAAAAACTGTTTTAAGTGATTTATTCCTTATATCTTTTAACCTACACAACTAACCTTCGTATATTATTGTTAGCTAGTGAGCTCCCGATTCTCTAACAAATCGAATAAGCGAACGCATGAAATCCGCTATAGTAGGAATGAGAATGGAAGACTTAAAAAGTATAATAATAAATCCAGATTTGAAGTTATATATATATATGAGATTTGGAAATAAGATTAAACAAATATTAAGCGAAATTTAATGATAAATAAATAACATTAAATGAAAATTAAACGAAGGTAGATCAATTAAAATTCAGACTTTGGCAAAAATGAGTAATAAAATTAACAAAATGAATCAACTCACTAAATTAATTAAAAACGTCACTGAAAAAAATGTTCAGAGTAAAAACTTTGTCAAATATTATTAAACATTAATGTAGTACATGGTGGTTATAACTAAAGTTATCCAATTTGGCCTATGCAAAGCTTGGGTAAATTTCTTTCACTGAAACTTGGTATACAGGTTATATGACCATGGGGAAAAGAAACCTGCAATAAAAAATAACCTTACATGAAACCTTACAGACACTTTCTAGCGCGAAATGAATGATCCCAAAGCAGAAATTTTAGTTTTTTAAGTATGAAAAATATTTTCGTTTTACAATACGATATGTAGAATTAAAATATTGAAATCGAAGATTATGTAGCATTACCTGGAATCTGTTATATCCCAACTGAAAACACGTTTGCCTAAAAAACTCCTGTTTAAAAGTATTAAGGCGCATGTATTGGCAAACGTTCTTGATTTTATAACAATCAATTTTGTTTCCGTGTAGAAACCAAAAACACCGGCTTTTAGATTTTAAAACGTGAACATCTTCAAAGAGTACAGCAATAGATGTATTTGTAAGTTTTTATTTGGTTCACTGCTGGTGTTGTGTTATGGTTGGCATTTTGTCATCGATTTTTATCTTACTTCCTGATAAGTAATCAAATTCAAATTTTATACACACACTGTTGGTCGATGACAATGCAGTGTGGTGAAGAGATGTTTTCAAAATTTCATTTAGACTTTTTAAATTTATTCTTTAAACGATTTTTATGCATACCTTCTTTCAACGAACAAACTAAAAACATCAGAATTTTACTGTGTGCAATATTGAATCAGGAGACAAAATTCGTTTAAATGAAACCTGTATCAAAAGTAACTTAATTTCTGACTTTTTGGCGAATTTTCGAAAATCACTCGATTTTCTCGACCAGTTAATTTAAGAGAATTATTAGAAGAAATAAAGTGATTTTTCATTATTATGAAACGATTTTTCAACTCATTAATTTAATTTACAATGTGTCATTGAGACAAAAAGTAAAACAAATAATAAAATATAATTAAAAACGTTTTTATACAATAAGTTTTTATTTAAACTAGATATAATAATTAATGCACTAAAAGAAGAAAAATAACTTATTATATAGCTTAACGGGAATATTAGATTAAATAACTCCATTTACAGAACTCATCTACAGTTTTATATCGCGAATAATAAAAGCGTGGGGCGCCCATGATACATTAAAAAAGGTAGTGATTTAAATATTTTACTATGTAATTAAATTAACAGATTTCCTTATTTAGGTGCTCATACTTTTATTATACGCGATGTAAAATTGTAGATGAATTCTGTAAATACAATTATTTAATCTATCATTTCCATTCAGCTACATGATAAGTTATTTCAGTCCTTTTAGTACATTAAATTTCATATCTATTTTAAACTAAAACTTATTGCTTAAAAACTTTTTTATTGTATTTTATTTTGCAAACAGCATTGTATTAACAACTTACGCAGCAGATAAAAATGTCTAGAAGTAACTGATAAAAATACATTTTACACAAAAGAACAATATACGAGATAAAATCCTTTTCTGTTCATTGAAGCTTGTAAATCATCGACTTCGACATTAATATGATATAATCGAAGGGCAATTCATGATTCGTCGTGAAATATCTTTATCATTTTACAAAGAGTAACACTACTTTGAGGTCAAAATTATTCACATTTATAAGTTAAGCCTGTCCCTGTGTTGAAGTTTTGTAGACATTTGTTTATTTGTAGCAGTAATTATTAATATCAAATTATGTACTAGTATGCAGGAACACTCAGCACAAACACAAAATGAATTAAAAACGCATGCAATTTGAAAACACAGAAAATTTTAAATAAAAATTTTAAAATACGATAGCAAAATTAGGAAGCACTAAAAAAGCAAAAACTTTTAGTTAAAATCAGAAGCAGTTCAAAATATAAGGTCTGGATCATTTCTCTAGCACTCCAGTATTTGCTATCAAAAATGTTTGCCTCTAATGGTCCACAATTATAAATAAGTCATTTTTAATTATGTATGTCTTCTTTTGGAAACAAACATTACCCACCTCTTTGTTGAGAGCTGTGAAAGTTCTCCAAGTGCAAAGAAGAGTTGAAGCCGTTCTTCGAAACTAATAGTTACTTTGGAAAAGATGATTTTTTAATATGCAAAACTTATCGCTACGTCAAAAGCCAAGTAAAAAGCCAAGACAACCAGAACACCTACGATTCTTAACTAACACTATCCAAAACATACCTGAGAATTTTAAAGACTTAGATTACGTTGAATTCCGAAGAAAAGGAAAAGTGGTACTTGCAGTCGACGAATAAATTAATTCCTTATCCCGGAATAAAACTAGGGAACTAGTTGAGCTTCCTATAGGAAAGAAACCTATTGGCTCTCGATGGATTTTCAACTGAAAGAAAACGAAGATTGGAACGGTCATTCGTTACAAGGCGCCACTAGCCGCAAAAGGTTATAGTCAAAAATTCGGAACTCACTACGATCATGTATTTGCACCAGTAGTTCGATATACCTTTCTTGGCTGTCAAACCTTTCTTGAACCTTTCTTAGCTGTCAAAGCATATGGTAAAATGCACGTAAAGCATGTAGACGTCACTACAGCATTTCTATACGAAATATACATGGAACAGCTGGAAGGCACAATTCAATCAGGACAAGAAGGAAAGCTTTGCACACTAAAAACAAACTCTTTATGGATTAAAGCGAGCCTCTAGAGCATGGAATAAAAGCGTCGAAGAAGTATTAAAGAACAGTAACTTTTCGCAGAGTACTGCAGATCCATGCTTGTTTTTAAAAAAACATGGAAACTACACGATAATGATTATTGTCTACGTCGACGATATTCTCAGAGCATGCAAAACGCGAGGATAAAATCAAAAGGCTAATCAAATCTCTCAACGAATTCTTCGAAGCAAAAGACTTAGGAAAAATCAGAAACTACTTAGGAATCAACATCACAAGAGGTGACAAGTTCCTATTGAGCCAAAAGTCAAAAATAGGAAAACTGGAGATGTTTTGTCCAGATATCCACAAGCCACCACACCAATGGATAATTCTTATGGAAAGGAAGAGAACGCCTATTCACCAGTAGACAATAATAGTACAGGCAAGTCATCGGAGCCTTATTATACACACTAATGTCCATAAATTAAGGATAATGCAAAATCAGGCAAAGGAAGAGTTAGAAGCAAAACAAATTTGACTTATTTGTAAAACTTATTTATTAAACAAAAGGTAAAGAGCAAAAAAAGATGCTATAAAAAAATTAGCGATTTTTCTCCATGGAGCAAATTACAAAAAAAAACCTATTTACAAAAAACCAATATTACACGGTTGGCATGATTGTTAATACATTGTTTGTTTCCCAGACGATGCAATACAGTCCGTACAACGCCTAGGCATTCTGAGTATCAAATTATCGATCTGATCTTGGGGAGCTATTACACCACTCAAAACGCAATGCTCTCCGAAGTTCCGGTAAACATGTAGGAGGAGGTTGACGGGCTGCAACTCGTCGGCCAAGCATGTCCCACACCTGCTCTACTGGATTCAAGTCCGGTGAGAATGCTGGCCCGTCCATACGGGTGTATCCTCCGATTGAAGGCATTCGTTTAAGATGTTTACACTCACGTGCTCTACTGGATTCAAGTCCGGTGAGAATGCTGGCCAGTCCATACGGGTGATATCCTCCGATTGAGGGCATGCGCTTACGATGTTTGCACGGTGAGGACGGGCGTTGTCATCCATAAACACAGGGCGCCCCGAAGTAAACGTACATGTTGTTCCAGAATGACGTCCCGATAGATTTGGCTTGTCATGGTTCCAATTTGAACATGCAGCTCAGTTCTGGAACCCAGAATAATTCCACCCCAAACGAGCACTCCTGCACCACCGTAACGGTGCCGTCCAATGATGTTTTCTTGGTGGTATTGGTTACCTGGAGCGGTTAACTAATCAGACTGCAAGCTAAACCTGGACTCGTCGGAAAACATCACACAAGCCCACTGTTGCGGTGTCCACAATGCATGCTCTCTACTCCAGGCTAACCGCAGGCGACAGTGAGTTGCAGTAAGTGGAACGCATCTGACAGGTCTACGAGCATATAGACCAATCTGCCCTAAGCGTCTGTACACGGTCTGCCTTGAAATTGTCGTACCAGTGGCTGAAGAGAGCTGACGAGACAGGTCTGAGGCTGTGCTCCGTCTGTTTCTTTTGGCAGTAACTGCCAAATACCGGTCCTCATTCGGCGTTGTAACTCTAAGCCGACCTGTGCTGTAACGTCTACTCACATTACCATCATCTTGGAATTGTTGCCAAAGCCTGGAGATGACACTCTGGGCAATTCCAAGTTCGTCTGATACTTCCAGTTGGGTACGCCCACGTTCCAGACGGCCGATAATTCTACCACGTAAAAAATCATCCAGATGCGTCCTTTGTGTCACAACTATTCGGTTATTGCACTGCAATGCTTATAAAGCGCCTGCGAACAATTTTACTTCTTTGCCTGTGTTCCTTATATACCACTCTCTTACACTCTCGTCATTGTGACGTACCATCGGTGTCATCTGGTTACTTCCTGAAATTTACATATGATTCTTGAAGATGTGTGTAGTGATTTTACAGGTGATATATTTATTTTAGAGTTCGATTTCCGCGTGACTCCGAATTATTCTTAATTTATGGACATGATTGTGCATAGCCTACCCCAGCACTGAATCTATTGAGCAGGAAAAATTAATCTCCAAATGATAAGGACTGGAAAGCAAGTGAGTGAAAAGAAATGAAAGAGTGATTCAATATCTGAATTCTACAATGTACATTTACCCAAAAATTGACTCTGATAGCCCACCAATACTTTCCTGTTATATGGATGCTGATTATGTATCTGATTTAACCACTAGATGATCAACCGTTGGAAAATTATTTTTCTTCGGAAGCAGCTCAATATTTGTGTCCATAGGGATTTGCAATTCAATTCTTCTAGTAACCCTAGCAACGACAAGGCGCGCGTCAACTACGGACAAAACAACATGCCATAATCCTTTTGTCCTATTCTTCATTTTATTATTATTGCTGTCTCTTGTGTGCTTGTATGCATCTTTAATGCATCCGTCGCTTCTTATTATTTCAGTTAAAACTGAATAAATGTGATTTCTGTATGAATATGCATTTATCTTGATAATGGATACACTATAAAACATCTCTCACAATAAGTTTAATTTCGAAGATTAAACCGGCGCTACTGAACACATCAATAAAAGGTAAGCAAAATTTGCTAGGCCCTCACCGGGACTGGAACCTGGATCTCTCGAGTACGCGCCGTGTGTTTTCACCACAAAGGTAAGTTGGAAGGAGGAAGAGAATGCCTTAGAGGTGTGCTTGTATTTTTTTACTGAAACTGTTACTGTTTTTTACTTAAACTACTTAAGTGTCGCTCTATTAATGTTATCTGTACAGTAGTTGCACTTAGTTTTTTCTTCCACGAAATGCTTTCTTATACTTTTCTTCAACTGAGAAAGGTGCTGCATTGCATGAATTTTAACACTGTTGTCTTTAAACTGAATTCATTGCCAATTAAAACTGCTTAGCTTCGCAAAGCATTGCACGTCATTCTTTTTGACGAATGATGACCATATATTAAGTTTTAAAGCTAATCTGTAACTAAACGTATCTTTATATTTTTAGTTAATAATCACTAATCAACTAGCGCGAGTACTTAAAAATTTTCTTTCCGAACCCTGATATAGTTTGAAGACCACTGGACGAAAAGTACCAAAACATACTTTATTTACAAAATCATCAGACATTTCTCTGTGTCTGCTGGGCTCAAGTATAGAGTGGCTGCGAGTATTTCATCGACTTATATAAAGATTGATAAAAGCAATATATGCAAATCGATATCTGATTACAGACTTATTACAGCAATAAAATATGAAATAATAATCCCTATCATTTTAATGACATCTTTTCTAAACGGTTTGCGAAATCCTAAGCAAGGCCGCTATATCAACAATAAAAATGATTAACATGTGCAGTCAATATGTTCATTTTCTTGACACCACTTCCTGCATGTGCTTGATCTCTCCTGTTTTTTATTTGCAAATTCTAAATAAGATAAGATTTGCGTTATCGTAATCTTGCATCGCATCCTTAACCAGCCAAATGTGTATATGTACGTCTATTGGCCGTGCACAGTATGACTATCTTTAGAATTGTTTTCCAACGGCAAAAATTGATGATTCCACAAATTTTCTCTAGAATTCTGATCAGTACCTTATCTTTCCTGTGTGAGAAAATTAGCACCTGCGTTCAAATTCTAGCGCCATGAACGCAACTTTTCATTGGTCTATGTCCGTGACGTAAAAGTATGACATCACGCAAACATACAAAGGAAGGGATTTTGCTCAAAACTGTCTTTTCATTGACAGACCATCCAACAGTCGCTCATGCCGGCTGCTAAGATGAAATTAAAATTTATAATGTGGATGCTACTGCTTATGGCAGGTAAGTGACAACACAACAATACATCCTCTATAGCAATTTGAATTTATGTTACTCTTTGAATACTTGCGGACTATTAACAGCTGAATTATGATTAATTAACATGTGAACAAAATAACCTACGATTTTTCAAATGACTCTCTGAGATCCAGCTGAAAATTATTTGCACTTGTGTCTTTGCATGTAAAGGTGTTTATTCTTTGCTAAATAATGTCATAATAACGACTTAAATGAAGACTCTGCTTGTAATATAGTCGTAGCTTTGTATACTATACATTGCTTTTTATTGCATATTTTATAATGAATGCTTGTATTAGTATACGCATTAAAGTATAAATATTAAAAATTAATTTAAAATGTTCAAATTGTAACAAATGTAATCCGAAGTATGTTCATCAAATTCTCTGTAAAATTATTAACAATGAAGTTTATTTTAACGTTAAAGAAGTACAACTGTATTATTAGTTCAGTGAACTAAAATAATGATAAATAGTACGTATTCATTACTTTTAACTCGTTAATAATTGCGAAGATATTTCTTAACAGACGTGTTCGTACTTTTTTCTACCGTCAAAATATGATTCATTGCCTTCAAAACAGTATGTAGCATTGAAGAATATTTTCGTATGAAAACAAATGGCATCCTATAAAACGGAATTTTCTCCCATTTAATTTACATTGTGCCTAATATGTAGTCACTAATAATAACAATTTATTTTAAAATATTATATTTTTTCGGTACTTTTATAACGGGTAGTAGAATTTCTTTCTTATTCCGAGGAAGAGCAATTCATCTACTAGATTAGTGCGAAAGTAACTTCATTTTTCTTCCCTTTATAAATTTGATGGCATTATTCACCAATTCACTTTCTGAAGCAACTACTGAAAGTACAAAAGGATCAATTTCTACAAATATGGCAAAAATATTTTGAAGCATATGCAGTAATTTAAAAGTTTGTTTTGTTTTTGTTGATCTGATTACGACAAAGCACTCGAGGGCTTCCTGCCTAAGGGAAGAGACGACTTCGTGGAGGAATTTCTAAGAGAAACTGGCTCTTATACATGTTACAAATGGAAAAAACGACGAAAACACCCATGCAGCCAGCTCGTTCGCGGGTCTAACCTTGGACCGAACTACCAGTGCTCAGCGAGGCTGAACACTGGTTCGGCCACTGGTGGGCCCTAATAATTTAAAAGCACTTGCTGATAAATCATGTATCCTACATATGTCAAAAAACGTCAAACTTCCGGCATATATGAAATATATATGGATATATTTTGTCAATTACTACCATAAGATAAGTATAAATGTGTTACAGAATATTAAATCTTCTGAGATACTAACACACAAGCATATGCACACTATATAGATTACCGTTCATAATGAAAGAAATTAAATAAACCTAAAGCTACAGTCATTTCTACATCAAATTTAGTTCTATATTAAATACTTTGTTGTTCTGATGATTTTCACATCTATCTTCTGTTTCTAATATAGCTGTGGGCTTGTGTTCTATATATCTGTTTAATTACTGTTTGTTTCATTGAAAGATTTTCTGTTAAGGTTCTTGAGTCTCGTTTTTAGGAAGCATATACTAAGTCAAGACGCTGAAAGCGAATTATCGCTATGTCTAGAATGCATACAGAAATGCAAAAGAGTGTAAAAGGCCCTTTTATTAAGAACTCAAATAACTGAACACAAGGTACTTCTTGTGCTTCCAAAACCAGCCAGCATTTAAAGCGTGTCTTAAAAATAAGGAATTTCAAATTTAATTAAATTAAGATAGCCCAAAGCCTGCATCGTCGTGAGAAGTTCTATTGTCAAGATTAGTGTACGGCCTAAGCTAGAATGCTAACGTAGAATTTCAATTAGAAGCATGGCCTTCAGTAGGCGGAACACGCTCTATCTAAGCAATCTAGAGCCTCCCTTTAAATACTATCTCTTTCAATTTCATGTGAATCCGCGCGAACTAAAATTAAAATTCTGGCATGAAAGTAGAAAGGGAAAAAACATATATGACTGGTTATATAAAATAAATAAATACAAGGTAATTAGTAATTTTCATTGTGTTTGAAGCAAAACAGTAAACTTCAGATAATACCAAATTTTTTAGGCAATCATATTCCAAATTTTCTTTTACTGTAATGCAAACCGCTGACAGTTGGCTTGATTTTGTTTGGTTTATATCGGTTATAGCAAAATACTCGAAGGCTATCTGCTTAAGGAAGGAATGCCTTCCTGAAAGACGTTATAAAGGAAACTGGCTCGTACACATGTCACACATGTGGAAAACTACGGAAATACCCAGGTAGCCAGCCGGATTCGAATCCAGGCCGAATTACCAGTGTTCAGCGAATTTATCGCTTGGTTGCTGGTGGGCTCAGCGAATATTTAAGAATTCAAGAGTGCTTTTAATAAAATTTTTGCTTTTAAAATTTTTCCAACATTCTCGATGTTAGAGGTAGCTGAGGGTTAGATAGTTCCACAAACATTTTCCTAAGATTTTTCCTCTTAAACAAAGAGTGTCGAAGAATATTCACGTCAAATTTGATACCGATACATACGTACCTTTCTGTAACATATTAGCAAGAATTTCGCCTTCTGTGCGTCTAATATAAGGCGACAAAGAGAAAGACTTCGGCACAGAAGGGAACTTATTAGCCTAAAGAGGCGTTAGCGCGGAAGGACCAGTACTCTCGAAACAGCATTTGGGTCACTATAATTGTCCGTTTCATTTTTCAAATTGTTCCCACTAAATATTATTGCCCTGCATTGTATTTAAAAAAAATCAAACAATGAAGAATCTGCACGAATGTAAATATGTTTCTTGCATTGTGAAAAAATAGCGGAACCTAAGAGCAATGAAATTTTGAGTAACGTAGCCCTCCACCCGAATATGGGTATCCGATAGCCCAAATTTTTGAATTTCGAATTTGTTTTATTGTACATCTCAGATTTTGCAAAATTTTAACGAATTTTCGATTAAAAAAATTCAACGACTTTAAAGTGAGCAGTGGCAATACTCTACCGAATAAAACGTTTTTATCTTTAGCGCGCGAGATTGTCTATAGAAAATTCTAAAGAAATGGGTTTTTTAAATATTTCAGCTGAAATGTTCTCAAAACTTGTACGTGTGTGTAAATGAAAAAAAAATCCCTTTGTTAGTAACATAAAATCTAAAGAGCTTTCAGATTTTTTTTATCTTTTTGTTTAGTTATTTTATATAATTAACACGTGACGAATATTTCTAAATTCCTTTAAATGCTAATGTAATTATTAGAAGATCCATTACTGAATCATATCTTAATATAAGATATCTTAGAATATAAGATATCTTAGAATAAATCATATCTTAGAACGCTGTTCCAAATTAAAATTGTATTAGAGAACTAAAACTATTACTTATTACAATGCGATATACATAGTCGCATTTATAACATTAAAGAATGTGTGGAGTTGTCTGCAGCTTAATCGCGTATGCTTTAGATATTCCAGGGTTAGAGGCTTCCTTATTTCATTTAAGACTTACTGGTGTAGAGAAAATTAATGAAGTTTGTAAATCTAGTTTCAATAATTATTATATTATTTGCTTGGAAAAATACTTTTCTCAATAAAATTAGTATTTACATTTGCTACCATACAATTATGGCCTTCATATAAAGCTAATGAAAAACATGTTTTTAATTTTTCGAATTTATTTCAGTTGCAACGAAATGGAGTGTAATGAAAGAAACTTTTAATGTGAGAACCTTAAAACTAAATGTATACTTTTTATTTTAACTACACTTAAACAAAAATTATGTTTCCTTTAGTGAAAGATAACAGATAATCGAGTTTTACACAACTAAATTTAAAGTACAAGGTTTTTTAATCTGCACAAAATAATAAAATAATAATGTTAACAATGTAATGCATATTATTTTTTTCGTTAACTTTTTTAAAAAATTTGCGATTTTAACGGAAGTGTCAAAAAGAGCCTTTTTCGAAATATTTAAACTGATGAAAAAATTAAAAGCACATAAATGTATAAGCAAGACTTTAGTTTGCAATCGAAGTAACTAAATATTAAATATACCGGCATCATTGTATTTAGAATTAATTAAATTTATTTACATTTTTCTCATTCGAAAACTATAGGATAGTTAATTCGTATTATAAATAAAATAAATATTTATCTATATAAAGAAATTAACGCTCAATAATTCATTTTTAGAGAAATAAATGCAATAATAGCAGCTGATTCGAAGTAATTAATCTCGTAAAACTAAAAATGAAACTTCCTTTTGTTAAAATATTGCCTACCGGAAATTCTGTATGCAACTTTTAAATGCGTAAATTATCAGTATTTATTTTTAAAAATAAAGTTCCACAACCACTGTTTGAATCTTTATCGATGTCTACTTGAGATAGAGTTTCGGTGAGACCGCCTTTACATCTGCCTCTTTTCCACGCATTTTATCTCGATTTGTCCAACTCTGATAAACGTGATAAATTTTGTTGTCATTCAACTGACACAGGAAATGTTAAGTGAATAAACCTTTTACTAAATCCTTCGCTACTGAGCTAAAATAATTACAGTCAAACCTCAATTTAATGACTGTCAATTAAATTTTGAAAATTAATATTAAATCTCGATTATTGTTATATATATATATTATATAAGGCTAAAATATTCATCTGCACTTGCTAATTATCTAAATATTTTCTTTTTAAACATTCTTACAATAAATGCATTGCTACTTAAAATATCTTTAATGCAGGAAAAGTTTTTCTCTATTCTATCAATTTTGAAAATAGTTAACAGTTGTGAAACTGGGAGCATTGTTAAAGAATTGTTTAATCACATTTTAAATTAAATTACAGCGAATTATATTCGTTCGTTGTAAAAGTTACGTTTAGTGTTTAACTAATCTTATATTAGGCTGCAGAGTCATCAGATATTTTTTTGAGGCAGGAGACATGAAAAATGTGCAATGCCGTTGCTGGAACTTGAAACAGGACCTCTCGAATACGGGCAGAGTGTACAGTTACACCACGAAGGCATGCAGAAAGGAGGCAGAAAATACCTTATAAGGCAATGGAGTAAAAGTAAACATGGTACTTACATATTATCCCGTCTAACGTTAGCGGAAATTTCGGCAACCAACTGCCGAATTCTAAAGAAGACAGTCATCCATGATTGGCGCTAAATCGCGCTACTGGGCCGGCCAACAGATTAAATAGCGGGTTTTAACGAAAGTTATCCGCCACCGGAAATATCGTGTGCGCGTTGGCGTTTTTAATCATATTTTGTCAAACGATTTTTGGATTTGAAAGAAAGAGAGTTGCGTTCGAGCACTGTGTAGTGAAATTTGTAAAACAATAACGTTATCGTTAAGTACAAGGTGTCCGAAACAGAACTGTCACGCTACCAGATTAGAATCATCATTTACTTCCAGTTCTGTTGAGAAACGTCATTCTTACGACAATCAAGAAATAGACTTAGAAGAAGAGCTAGAAGCTCTGGCCGGCCTAATGAAGCTGTTGAGACCCGCCTGCGAAAACTTGCGGAAGAAGATCAGTATGCAGCCACTAAAAAGCTCGCTAAGGAGTTACTCATGTTCATTAGTCGCGCATACGTATCGCATGAACTTGAAGTACAAGTTTAAGCACTGGGTGCCGCATGAGCTGACTCAAGCAGATAAGGACAGACTTGTTCGAGCCTGCACTAATCTGCTCGAATATCAATGCAAGGGCAAAATTGTGGACAGGATCGTCACTTATGATGAAAAGTGGCTTTACTTCGACAACACAGGGTGAAAAGGGGAGTTGGTGTGCGCTTGGTGAGCCCGTCGACAGAATCGCAAAGCGCAATTTGACTAACAAAAAGATCATGCTTTGTATCTGGTGGGAGTTTTGTGGTATTATCCACAAACAGTATCTGGAAAAAGGTAAAACCCTCGACAGTAAGGTGTACAACAAGATGCTGGTCCGTGTTGATGCTGCTATCAAGAAAAAGATTGTCCATCAAGGTAATGCAAGAACGCATGTGTCTGCATTCACCGACTGGATTCTGTACGGACTCGAATGGGATCTTTTGCCACACCCACCATATAGCCCCGATATCGCTCCTTCAAACTTCTACCTTATTTCACACCTGAAGTAACATCTTGCTGGTGCTATCTCTCATTCTGCACAGGACTGCACTGAAATGACGTTGATTTGATAAATAAGGACAATTAAGTTTCTTTCTCTTGTTTATTACATTTTACTTTGATACATAAATTAAAATACGTATATTTATATGAAAATAATTATAAACTTCCTTACTTTTTACTACAGTTTGTCACTTGATGGCGTTTTGATTGTGATGATGTTTGCAACCTTGGATTAAATTTACTACAAATTATCTTTATCGTGAAGTGTAGGTGATCATCGTTCTGTTGGGGTCCTTTTTTAATTTGCAATTGCAAAAAAAAAACTGTTGAGGTAAAAACAGATTCCAAAACAAAGCGATTATTCCTAGGGAAAAAAATCGTAATTGAGCATTATTAATTTTTGAAAAATACGAATAAAAGTCAATGAGATCTGTACTTTCAAATCTTTGAATAAGATTTATATCACATGTAAATCAATCAACTCAATTTATAGATTTTCTTATGCGTTATGCACGTTCGTTTTAAAATAACAAATTCTGAAAATAATGCAAACTCGTACTTTAGTTAATTAAATTCTTAAATTCTTTGCAACACTATACCTGCAACTGTACACAATTGAAATAAATTTGCACTTAGAAGATAAGTGAAATAAATTCGTGGGCCACCAGTTTGAGACTATTGATGTAAGGAATTACATAAAATTACGCAAATAACATTTATACATCAATAAAAAAATTTCTAATTCTGAAGGCGGAAACTCTGTTTTTCGAAAGGGTTTTTAAAAGCACTTGTAAGAATTTAAATATTTAAATTGTTGACCGCATGCCTAGACATTCGGATTATGAAATTTAGCTCTTTCTGAAGAGATAACCGATGGGCGAAACAACGCCAAATTCGGTGCTTGGATGCTTAATGGTTTCAACAGGTTTAGGTACAGCCGCCCAACCGGATAGTGGTTATAACCGGATAGTTATAACCGGATAGTGCTTCAGCACGGCGTCGCTGACTGCCGTGCTGAACGCCTCGGGTTCGAATCCCGGAGAAGGCATGGATATTTGTAAATGTATAGTGTCGGTGCGACACGGCGGCACTTCAAATATGCGGCGAAAGTCCTCTTATGGGGTTAGGTGGAAGGAGAGAGGGATGGGAGACCTTCCGACCCGTCCCCCCCGGCCCGCTCTGCATCAAAACTGGGGGCGGAACTGAGCCAAATCGCACTGTCACCTGTTAGGTGCTCAAGGCTTTTGCCAACGACAAGCGTAATCTGGCGCTCCTTGACACGAGAATTCTCGTGGGTTTGGTCTGACCAGACAAGTGAGCATGAGTAACAGCAACAACAGTTTAGATACAGAAATAGTTGCGTATGATGTTACTAAAAGACCACGAGTGGCAGAAAAATGCCTCCCCATGTGTCATACAAAATCTAATATCTTTCGAAAAAGATGTTCTTGAAGTCCGATTGGGACTATTCTTAAACAAGTGTTCGATTTTTCAACTTACCCTACCATTATGCGAACGTTAAAAATATAGCTACATGAAGTTTCTCATGGTTTCCTGCTTACCACCCACTTTTAGGTGTTTATTCTGACACGTAACATAAATATATTAGGTGTCCTCTTAGTGCTATGTGTAAGCACAAATCGAAAATTCGTAAACGTTTTGGGTATTTACTTGCATTTTTTTTTGCATTTCCTATTATTAAAATTCTTTAGGAAATACGGAAATAAAATGCAGGAACACGACTATGTTTCTTGTATTTTTGTAAATCCTGATTAAAATTTCAACACATTTGATGTTGAAATGTGATATTCTTGATTAATTATGTCTTGGTGAAATTCCTTCCAATGGAGGATTTCTTTCTTCGTAAACTCTAGCACTACTAATATTTCTTTGCCATCAACAAATTTATACTAAACCCTTTTGATTTCAAAGTAATTTTCACAGAGTAAAATTTTTAACTTTCTTGCGTTCTTTGTGCTTTTGTCTTCCTGTTGGGCGACCTTTTCCTTGCTATGATACTATCTTCAACGGTATTACAAATCTTTTGGATTAGTGCTAAAAATACCGACATGTAGCATGATTCGTTGTTGTGCCGGATTTGCGTTTGGCAACATAATCGAATTTTTCTAACAGAAATGCTCATGCAGTCTTAGTTGCTAAATCGTGTTTATTCATAATTTAGTAAATCATCACAATAAATAACAATTTCAGTCTTGATTCCTTAAAGGCTTATCCTGAGTTTTTAATAGCCTCGAAGACTGAAAGAACCTCTCATTCAAAACTAGAGTAATTTTACCCAGCGTTTGTTGTTCTTTTATTAATATAATACGTGGATGGAAGGAATTATTAAATTCCCACTTTTGCAGAACAACAACATCGTAGATCTTATTTTAAATAACAAGAATAGGCATTTGAGAAAATTAATGTAACTATATTTGAGACAACACTTTCTTGAGTCACCCAGACGGAAAAGTGATTAGTGACACTGACTGTCGTACCGAGTGTCCCGGGTTCGAATCTCGGAGAAGGCATGGATGTTTGTAAATGTATAGTATCTTTGTATAGTGGGCATGGGGGCACTCAAAATATGCGTTGAGCCGAAAGTCCTCTCGAGAGGTTGGTGGTAAGTAAAGAGGGGTGGAAGACCCTCGGATTCGGCCCCGAGGATGCTCTCCTTCAAAATTTGAGCGTAACTGAACATAAGATGGACTGCCGCCTGTATAGTACTCCCTGAGCAACGACAGACGCAATCTTGTACACCTTGACACGATTATAATTCGTTGGCTCTTGATCTGATTACGTCAGACAACCGAGATTAGTAACAACAACAACAGAATAAATTCTTGAGTTCATTAAAAGCGTATTAATGTTCAACATCAAATTTAAATTCGAATTATTTCTTTAACAGATCGCTTAATAGTTTAGGGATAACAGAATAATTAAAATTAAATTTTCTAACATATCCCGTCAAATCCAAGAAACGTTTTAGCTGTCTGAGATTCCCCGCTTCCGGAATATTCATAGCCGCGTTTTGTTTTCGAGGAGTTGGGAGAGAACAAGTCATTATCTATGATATATGGCCAAGGAATTCTACTTGCGTTTTTAAAAATCAGCATTTTTAAAAATTTTATTATAGTATCATAACTACTAGCAAATTCAAAGACACTTCAGTTTCTTGATTTCATCTCCTGTTAAAATTATGATAGCCCCTTTGTAGGATAACTATACACTTTCTTTCATCCTAAGATGGAAAACGGTATTTATGAAACCCTCAAGCAAGATGGGAAGTTATATCTTAAATGAAACTTTTAAAAATTGAAACTGCTCGTTATGCATTACAAATGAAGTATATTATTATCTGAATGAACGTAAGTCAATATTACCTTGATGAACACAGCATGGAAAAAAAGGGTATTTTTAAGATTCATCGTACTGAACGCAAATGTTTCTTGCAATCTATTTAAAATATCATTTATCATGGGAAAAGAATATCTAGCTTTATTCAACTTCGTATAGTCAATATTACTTCTATGATAAGTATTATCCTTCTTTTTAAATTCCTACTATTAGCTCACACTCTCCCTATACCTTTTTCTAATTTTCATTCGCTAATAAAATACTTTTTATTCCTCCACTCAAGTTCAAATACATTTTTTAAACTTGTAGTGGATGACATTTGATGTTAATACAGTTTTTCACAATTTTGATTTAAATTTTTTTTTGTATTTTAAATTATTTCTGTATTTTTAAAATTTTTCTTTGTTGACTTAAGTAGGAATTGAATTTAAGTTTTTATTTATTAAATTATTAGTGAATTAACTTTCAGTCGCTAATAAAATACTTTTTATTCATCCACTCAAGTTCAAATACATTTTTTAAACTTGTAGTGGATGACACTTTTTTTTTTGTTCGAATGGCTGGCTCTCAGCCGACTTCGGCGTGACCACTTCTAAGGCCAGAAGTGGTGATCACTTTATTATTGAGGCACCTAATAAGTGGGCCACCTTTGCCTCCTATGAAGGGACGGATAGTTACAGCCATGCCTCCTCCGGGTTTCGAACCCAGGCCCTTTGATATCGTAGCCGGCTGTAATGCATGACACTTGATGTAATACAGTTTTTTCACACATTAAAAATTTTTTTAATTTTTTATTTTAAAAATTGTTTTTTGTATTTTTTAATTTTATTTATTTATTTATTTTTGTATTTTTTACAATTTTCTTTGTTGACCTAAGTAGGAATTGACTTTAAAAAAAATTATATTACTTGTTTACTAGAACAATTTGTACAGAGTAGTCTGATGAGCAAGGTTCAATAATTTTATCTTCTAACCATTCATCATTTCGCTTAGTAACAATCTACTTTTCCAAAATAGGTAAACGTATGCGTCTAAGATAAATTGGTTCACAATTAATAAAAAATATAATCACCTGATTATCTATTGTTTTACTTTTATTAGGTTCAGAATTCAAAGTCATATTTTCAATAATCCGTTGTTGAATGCTAGAGACGCTACAAATTAAAATCAACTTCAAATTCTTTTGTTAATAACATCCATACCAATAATAACATCAATCTAACCCGTCTACCTCAATGTTAATCCTAAAACAGTCTAATAACTCAACTCTGCAAATCGCCCAAACCAGACAGCATCTGATAGAAAACATTTAACATTAGCAAACCCGCCTGTTGATAAACCTATCTTCGAGTAGCAGTGACTTGTGTACCAGTATCAAAGAAAGCATCGTGAGGCTGACTATTAATATGAACAATTTTCATCCTTAAATACGTAGAATTAGTCTTAACGGCTATGTTCTATGCTGTGTTCTGTGTTTTTATTTTATTAGCGTATTCAAAAGATTTATAACCAAAGTGGCTACAGCGAAAGCAGATCTTCTCCCAGTCCTTGAAAACGCATACATTGAATTATGACATATACCTTCAACATTAAAAAACCTAATTTCAAAAGTTTTTTTTTATTTGTTTCGACCGAAGTTTGTCGCTATCACTTTTAATTTTAGCGTATATTTTAACTTATCGCGAAGTTCGTTGAGATTTTTCCATACATAAAGAAAACATTTATTAGCTAGTGAATCAATAGTTCCATTTATAACATGATTAATCAACACTGTTTCTTAAACGTTAATTTTACTTGAAATTTTCTTTATGTGTTAGAAATATTCTCTATACTTTCGTTTTCATCGTTTGCCGTTCATCCAACGTAGGAGGCAACTCAACGAAATTACCACGTTCTTTGAACTCATTAATGAATGACGTTTTAAATTCACTTCATGAACGAATATAAGATTCTACTTTAATGGAAAGGCTCACCAGCGGCCGAGCGATAAAATCGCTGAAGTAGCTCGGTCCGGGGCTAGAGTCACAACAAACGGTTTGTCTGCATGGCCACCTTCGTAGCTTCCCCTTGTAAAACGCACACAAAAGTCAGTTTCCCTTAGAAAATCCTCCACACACGCATCCATCCCGTCAAGTGGTTTGCCAGAATCAAACAAACCAAGTCAACATTCCGGTAAAAATTTTACTTTTATTGGTAGGAAGCCTTTTACCAAAAATCATCTACTGTAAATCAGAAATTCTGAATAACTGTCTTCAAAGTCTTCAACTCATTTGTAAATTGAATTCAAAGCGCTACCACTGCATGAAAGCATAGCAGATTCTGTATCATTAAAATTTATAGAATATTTTAGAAAGAGACTTACAGTCTCAGCTTTTGGTTTCGTTTCATAACAATAAGTTTCATTTAAACTTTTTGAGATTTATTGATCTTTCTGACACTGAGGATTATTACCATATTCTTTAGGATTTAAATTTTTATGATTCATGAGTTTTGATTATCATGTGGCATAATTTGAGACATTTTCCTTCCTATTACATCATTTGTATCATTAGCACTTTCATATTCATCGATGATCAAAACATTTTTTAAAAATATTTTAAGTCATTTAAATTGCATATTATTCTTTCAAATACTTTTAGCACTGTACCATCATACTTTAAAACATAACATACTCTTATCAGTTCGTTTAAAGTGAAAGTTATGCATTTAATTTTGTTTTAAAACTTACTGTCATCAGTATCGAATAAATAAAAACCACTAAACTGAAGTAAGCATTTTCTATCATTACGATCGCCGTTATTTTGAAATATTAAGTTTATGAACAACTGTAGCTGGATTAGAATATACTTTTATACAACAATTAATTGTCTCAGAAATTTCCTCTTTAGTATTACGGTCTATTCAGCTATCTCGAAAAAGACAGAATGAAATGTTATCACGCACCTGTCTTCAAACGAACACGTCGAATCACTTCAAGTGAATTACAAATCATAGCTTCAAACATCTAAAAGCCGTTTTGACATCCCC
Source organism: Stegodyphus mimosarum (assembly GCA_000611955.2). Classification (NCBI taxonomy): domain Eukaryota; kingdom Metazoa; phylum Arthropoda; class Arachnida; order Araneae; family Eresidae; genus Stegodyphus; species Stegodyphus mimosarum. The sequence goes on along the minus strand of KK113308.1, from coordinate 382,825 downwards.
GCTGAGACCTTCAAATAATTATAGTAGTACTTGTCATGGTGTCTAGGAAATGTATGTATTTAAAAACTGCACCATTCTTTTTAATACCTAATGGAGTATATTGATAATAATTACATACACTTAACATTTGGAGAAACAATAAAATTCAGAAACAAAGATTAAAGCACGTCTTAGCCAAAATGCGCCTTTCACCTCCAGACGACTTTCAGTTAATTAAACCGACTTGATGCAATAATACAGTGGTGCCAAGCAACAGATAGGCAAAGGCCTTGCACGCAAATTACCGCCTATACATTGTGATATAGATATACTATTGCATCTAGTATTCATAAATAAAACGCGTATGAACTTGTATTTTCGTAACTATGAATTGACATTTTATGCTGGAAGTTTACGATTGACTGAAAATAGCTGTTGCTTACATTATCAGTTTTACAACAAGAATCAAATTTTAACTCAGATTCTTTTAACTGTTCATGCAAATAATAATACATGGAGTACTTTTGGAGGAAGTATAAATGTAGCTCATGTTCCGTTTTATCCGGTAGAATCTCAAATCTGCGATCAAGACATATTTCTGATACAAAATCCGAACAGTCCAGAAATAATATTTTTCATTTGGTTTTAGCTTAATAGCTTGGCATAGAAACGATAAAAGCCAATTAAATAACGACAGTTTTTTAATAGAGCAACTTTATTCTCTGCAATGTCAGTACAATAGTACTTCATAATCGTCCTCTGCTATTTAAAATACTTGTATCAACTATTCTCCCAAAGCAAAAGGCAGGTATGATATACACTGGTGAAATAAATTAAGAGACTTAGCATATTTTAACGAATTGCATGAAAAGAACTGAACTGAAGGAAAAACCACTGCTTCTAGATAAAAATGCAAATCTTGTCCGGTAAATACGTTAGCGTACACGTATATGTAGGCGGATCCAGTAGAAAAACCGGCTTTATAAGCGTGTGGAGGGTAAGACGAATTGCGTTCGCTAGCACACCTCGGCGAATTTCTTGGTGTTATCTTGTAGCAATAGGTTAAATTCACATCGGAACAGTAAAAATGAGTAACCACCAACGTTTAGATGATGGAATGAGGTGGCGAATTGTGGAGAGGCTAGAGGCAGGCCAATCGTAAGTCCAGAATGCAGAGAGTTTAATTTAACGCCCATCGTTGTGTGTAACCTATGGAAACAGTTCCAGGATACTGGATCCACCGAGAGAAAGCCTGGGCAAGGTAGTCCAAGAGCCATGACGGCCAGAGAAGATCGCTATTTGTCCATTTTAGCGAGGCGTAACAGAGTGACTACAGCTTCTCAGCTCTCTCGGGACTTGTATGCAGCCACAGGAACCCATGTAACAACAGTGACTGTTTCCAAAAGACTGAATGAGAGAGGGTTGATTGCCAGAAGACCGGTTGTTTGCGTCACTCTCACGTCTACGGACAGGACAGTCCGATTAGCATAGTGCAGGCAGCATAGTGGTTGGAGTATGGAGCAATGGGCGACCGGTATGTTCACCGACGAGTCCCATTTTAGCCTAAACACCGATTCTTGCCATACTTTTATATGGAGAGAGCCACGGTCCCGCTACCTACCCTCCAATGTCCTCAAAATCAACTATTATGTCGGTGGCGATGTAATGATCTGGGCCATCACGTTGGATGGCCGCACATCTCTCCACGTCTTTGACAGAGGCTATGTGACTGGTGTGAGGTATAAGGATGAGGTCTTGGAGCCCTATGTTCGCCTTTTCCGGGGTGCAGTGGGCCGCGAGTTCATCTTAGAGGACGATAACGCGAGGCCACATAGAGCTCTTCTGATCGACGAATTTCTAGAGAGTGAGGATATTCCCCGGATGGATTGGCCAGCCAGGTCTACAGACCAATTAAATATAAGCGTGTATAAGCCAGGTCTACAGACCAATTAAATATAAGCGTGTATAAGCCAGGTCTACAGACCAATTAAATATAAGCGTCCCCATAGAGCATATATGGGACGCTCTGGGGAGGGCAATTGCAACTCGCAACTCACTCCGAGAACCATCCAGGAACTAAAAACAGCGTTGCTGAATGAGTGGTACCCATTGCCATAGGCACTGATAAACTGCCTTATTTCCAGTACAACATCACGCTGCGAGGCCTGTATGGCTGTAAGAGGGGACCATACCGTGGCCTTCGAGAAACAAGGCCGTACAGCTCTCTCGTGACGTCACCATACTGAGTGCGAAGAAACTTTTCTCCTCCGCTGAAAGCGAGTGAACCCACAGCGCGCTTATTGATCAGTACAAGCTAGTTTTATGTTATTCCGATGTAAAGTAAATAGGAAATTATTAAATAAGTGATGCTATCTTAACATTTGTTAAATATCATGCTTTAAGACATCAGATATCTGGGCTTATTTTTCTTAATGCTTGATTAAAAATTTTACCTGGGTGATCAATAATTATTTATTTCATCCCATTTTACTTTCTGTAGTTTAGATAAGACTTCATAAAACAAAAATGTCAAGCTTTCGCACTGAAAATACTGAACATTATTTTTCATTTGTAGATAAACATGAAAACTATGAATAAAAAGAGTATTTTACAAGAACCCAATTTTTCTTTACAAGTTTTTCTAAATAGTACATAATTTTGTTCAGTATGGCGAAAAGGTAAAAGAACGAGTATTTTTGGTTATTACATTTATTTTTTTAAAACAAAATCTATTGTAAAAAATGTCTTTTATAATAAACTAAATACTAAAAAAGGCATATTTTGTCATTTATTTATTGGTATAAATAATTTAAAATGTAATTTGTTATGATAATTTTTAATGCCAGCATTATTTTAAAATGGTGTTACTGAAAAACCTCTGTTCATAAAAATAATTATTAAACTTATAGTGAGCCATATTCTTATAGAATAAAAACCAAAGATCTATTTTTAAACTTTCACAGAAAATCATTTTGCTTTAGTTTTGTCGGCTGTCTTTATTAGATCATTTTTTGATTAAGATATAAATTCTTACTATTATCTGAATTACTCTAGCAAAATCTTGATACGTCCACGTTTAAATTTATGAAAATAATAATTAATTTCCGAGCTCTCTAGATTGAAAGTTGTTCCTGTAACTGTGTGCGAGTTTTGCTATAACTTTTTGAAAGGGACATACTACAGAATTATACTTTAAAATTTTAATTTGCAAGGTAGTTAGTCGAGGTTCCCACATCTCGTTACCGAAGTGCACGTGGTAGAGCCTATATCATATCAGGAAAAGTGCAATGACAGTATATATGTGACAATGACAGTATAGGATACCGGACGTCCCTTGCACAAGCACTTCATCCCCCCCAGTATATTTCATCTTTTTAATTATTTATTCTGTTACATCTATTTGAAACACCATATACTTCATAGCTCTTCAAAAATTTGTTCATTTTGCTAATGTGTGAATTTTTCTTTCTTTTTTTTTTTTGTTAGTGGCTCGTTATCTTGAATTTTTTTGTCATCTTTTTCTAACGGACTGTTGTTGCAATAAATCATTTCTTTTCTTACAATAGTTATTGAGCATTGCATTTGTTGATGACCAAATTATCATTTTTAGAGCTTTTTCAAACATATGCCCATTTTCACAACAATCTTGTTTTTGTAAAAACTGCTCCTTCATTAGATATTCTGATGTTACATTAAATGCTACTTTCCGTTGATTTTGAACTTCCCAAAATTCTTTTTCGAAATCTGAACAGAGTTTTTGAATTATGATATAATTATAAAAAAAAACATTTACTACATACTTTGATGGATAAAAGAGTTTACCACGGTCTAACATTTTGTAAAAACTGAAACTTTCATCAAATGCTAATTCTTTTTTTAAAGAAAGGTAGTCTTCGCAAAATGTGCATTGTAATTTTTTAAGAACACTCCTAACACAGTATCCTCCTAAATATACGGACACAGGCAAGTAACTTTCAGCTGCTGATATATCATCATCAGATATAAATATATTTAAAGAGATTTCGTTATCATTTTTTTCGAGTTCTGTAAAGTTTTCTGCAAGACTTAAATCATCAATTTCTATAATTCCAAGTTTTTTACTTTTTAACTTTATTTTCATCAAAGACATCAGTCGAATTTTATTTTCAATCTCAAATATTTGGCGAGTAGATACGTGATATTGTCCACCAGCATATTGTCTATACTGACTAAATCTAGCTTCAAGATTGTCTGTTTGGAACTTTCCAGGAAGAACATATTTCAGCCCGAGTTCGGAAATGCAATATGAAGTGATTTCGAGTATTGCATACGTTGTAAAAGCTACTGCTTGATGAGTTTCCTTGATTAATGTACCTGTGTCATTGTTCATCTGCTTCCAATCATCTAGCCAGGTCAAAAATTTATTTAAAAAGATGTATTTGTCATCACTCTCACTGTTCGTGAGGGGTGTTATAAATTTGTCGTTCAAGCGCCGGCCTTTGTATGGACATTTGACGTTCATGATGCTAAACCATGTGGAAAATATCTCGATATACTCCGCAGTATCTTCAGCGTGTTTTATTTTTTCTTTATTATGGGTTTCTAATAACGCTTTGACAACAAAGTTACAGAAAACCTGAAGAACTAGCTTTACATTTTGTTTTTCAAAAGTAGTTGGCGTTAATGCTTTTAGAGATAAATTATGGCCGTATTTGAGAAGACTGTGCATTTCAAGAGAATGCAGATCATAAATGCATGTACACTTGAAGCAGTTCCTGAATTGCTATAAACCATTCCCGTTAAATTACCCCCTTTATAATCAAAATAAGATTTTACATGAATTTCATCTATTAATAAAAATACCTTTTTATCATTTTCATTTAAAAATCTGAATTTCTGTTTTATGTGCAGTAAGAAATTGCAATCCATTTGTTCTTGTTTAGGATCAACACTGTGCTTTAAATTAATATTACGAATGGTATTTGGATGTGGAAGTAAAATGTATCCACTTTGTCTCAAAAATTTATACAGTTGAGGTGATATATAGAAACATATAGAAGCAAAAATTAGTATATCTGGGTTATACCGTTTCGCAGTTTGGAGAATAAATAATGTTACTGAAAAAACTCTGTTCATAAAAATAATTATTAAACTTACAATAAGCCATATTCTTATAGAATAAAAAACCAAAGATCTATTTTTAAACTTTCACAGAAAATCATTTTGCTTTAGTTTTGTCGGCTGTCTTTATTAGATCATTTTTTTTATTAAGATATAAATTCTTACTATTATCTGAATTACTCTAGCAAAATCTTGATACTAGGATGTATAATTTCATTTAAGACTTCATTTAGTACATTTGTATTAGTAATTTTCATGGGAAACTTCAATTTACCAATACTTTTTAAAGAAGCATTATTAGAAAATGCTTGTGCCAACATTTCATCATTAATCTTTATGGAATATTGTATTTGAGGTACAGGTTCATCTTGAATATTAAAAATCAAGACTTAATCTTCAATTTTCAAAAATTTCCAGAAATCCGAAAGCTGTAGCATACTTTTTTTATTGCATAAATCGTTCAAACTTAGCAGTTCTCTGTCTTCATCATATTTTTGCTTTTCTATCATGCTACTTTGAATAGCGGCAGCAAGATTTTTATGTTCCAGTTCTATCTTCTTTGTGGCAGGATCTTTACGGATTGCTTTCGAAGTAGTCAAATATGATGGGCAATTAATCATAATCGATGGCACTGCACCTTTCACTAATCTCGGAATCTTCAAGCATACTGATATAGCTTTCCCAGTTTTTTCATCAAAAGCCCTTGCCTCACGTATGATATCAGTTGGCTGAAAATGGAGCTCACATACCTACATATCCCGAAAATGAAACAATTTAGACACAATCCAGTGAATTCTAATATCATTTCATTCAAACAATTCTTTAAGGGGACACATTACTAAACAATATCGTCAAACTATCGAATTTTTTATAGGCTAAACTGCAACTGTTTAAAATACATATGGAAAATCTCAAAACTGCACCTTCGGTAGTGAAAATCTACTTAAATTAACAAGATTTCCTTTTTTTTATCATGACAACAAAATGTTTCATTAAATCTTGTGACAGAAGCATACCGTATTCCAAGCACAGTTTTGTTTAGATTTTCAAGGAACACACAAAAAATTATATTTAAAGCAAAAATATTAATATGAAAAACGTAACAGCAAATTTTTAAAGATGAAATTTTAAAAAAATAGTTCTATGTTTTATAAGCAACTGGTTTAACAATATTTTTTTTCACGTTTTGTTTATAATTTTTTTTAAATATAATATTAATTACAATTTTTAGAATAAATTTGAAAATGTGACAAAAAAGAGTTGAAAGGGTAATGTGTTCCCTTAAAATATTATAAGCACACGAATTTGAATTTTTAAATGAGAAACATTATTACTTTCAAATCTCTACAACTTATGATGACAAGTGAATTAAAAATAAAAGCTGAGATAAATTATATATTACAAATGCTATTTTAAATTCCAGATCTTGTATATTTTTCCGATTATTGCTTTATAGTTGAGCACTGAATTTTCTACTGAATATTTAATATTATATGATTAATATATAATCATAATGCACAAGCATTTCTGCGGTATATGGAGTAAAATTTATTATACATTAAATAATCCTATAGTATTATGCACTTAATTAACCATCAAAATATTCACATGTAATTTATGAAGCAACATGTATTTATTAAAAAATTATAGAATTCACTTTAAGACAAATTACAGGAAACAAGAGCTTATTGTACTACTTATTTACATTAGCAACGATTTATTGTTTACTTTTACATTTTACACTAGTTATTGTATATTTTTATATTTTATACTAGTTTTTCATTGGTAATCATTTTGGCTTTAAAAACAGACATATTAAACATATCGAATATGTAATTTTGCTTTAAGTATAAATGAAATCATAAGAATGAAAGCTCACCCTGCTGTTTTTAGTTGGAATGAAGTCCTTTCGCTTTATTGCACGGATCCACTTTTCTTTCAGATCGGCATCATTAGGAAAAGCGAAAATGTTCACTTTGGGTCCAGATTTGTAATTGCCGTTACATCGCGGCACTGAGCACATGTAAGGCATTATATTGTTTCTGGAAACACTCACAAATTGCCAAAAACCTCAAATTTAATATATCCGGCTGCAGAAAAATCCCGGTATATCTCAAGATTTTAGGTCAAGAATTTCAGTTCAACCTCTTCTTTCGAAGCAATGGCGACTGACAACTGACCTTTGACCCAGCGTTGCCCTCACCCCAAAGAAGGGATGCACTCTCTGAAATGACGTCACACGCTCAACGTCACTAAGCTGTAAGGCCTTGTTTCTCGAAGGCCACGACCATACCCCCTATTAACCCATTTCTTTTGTGTCTTCTGCAACCGCTGTTTCAGACCTTCAGACTCCCATGAGTGTTACACATGAACATGTGTGTCTATTATAACTGTTGAATGTTTATTTTGTTTGTATTACATCAACCTATGTTCCCACCAAATTTTATTAAAATCTGTCCAGTAGTTCTCGAGATAGTAGATCAAATATGAAAAGTCTCTTAATTTATTTCACCAGTGTAGTTAGCCATTCAAAATCGTCTTCGTTTTCTTTTTATGTCTCTGACATAGCCAAATCGATATTCTTTTGTTGCAAGTTTCAAGTTTGCGAAAAGCAAAAGCCACATAGTGCGCGATCTGAACAATAGTAAAAGTGCAGAAATGTAAGAATTTGATATTTTCCTACCAGGAATGCTGAATCATCTGACGCGTTTTTGTGTTGTAAAATCGAATCTCACTTCGTCACATCACTTGCACAATCCAGCGTCCTAAACGCTCCAAAATTTAATAATAAAAGGTTTCAGTGATATGAACTCTTTATGCCAAACCTAGCCTATGGACACTTTCGATGATAAGCAATGTTCACCGTACACATCCTTTAGTTTGTTACAAACTCCAGACAATTTTCGTTCTCGCTTTCACCAAAGGCTTAATTATAGTTTTCCATTCTATTTTTCCATCAGCGATTTCCACGACAAGGGTTTCAAAGGTGCTACTTTTCTAGGATTCTCTAACTAAACACCATCAATTGCACAACATAGTAAGTATATGTTGCGATGTGCTTTGATATGTCCGCTTGCATCTGCGCTAGTGTTTCCAACTCTGTAGTTACGAATCAGTTCTAGTTACTTAATTAACGTTCCTCGTATATTCACCTTCGAAAGATATAAAAGTGAAAATTCTTCTTCATGTATCTTTAAAAGTAATATTTTAATTCATTTAATCTTTCTTCTTAACTCATATAATATAATTTCGAATGAACTCTTGCTACATATCACCTGCTGATGCAGATAATTTAAGCTTTTCTTATGCGCAAATCATAGTATGACTTTAACAATTTTTAGTTATCTTCCATTTCTTCTAAATATTTCCAGATCTCACCTTAACATTAACAGCACATTTCATTCATTTTCAGTATGCATCTGTGCTGCTGCATATACAAATGAAATTGAAGAATCAGATGACGATTCGGTTGAAGACATTAAAACTTACCAGAAATATACAAATGCTGTTTTGGATCCACAGGACTGGATTTATGACCGTAAACCAGTAGATAAACAACGACCGACTATCTCTGAAAACACCATTTTTTTGCCACATGAAAAATACTGCCAGTATTTTTATGCATTCGATGGCACTTCTACTTACATTTTCAAGTGTGCTTCCAGATACAGATTCGACGCTGAAAAATTACAGTGTCTCAGGACAAAGTCAGTTAACTGTGGCAAGCGCAAGAAAAAAGCCGGTAAGTAGATAATTTTCTAAGAATCCTAATACAATTCATAAATAGAGACATTTCTAACTTTTAGAACCAATCATGCTCCCTAATATTAACATCGACTGTTGAAATGAATTCCAAATACATTGTTAATCATCTTATATGAAAGCAATGAATTACAGGCATTGATTTGATTAGTTGACGATTTCTGATAAATTATGTAATGTACTTCTTCCGAAGAAGAAGAATGTGTTAGTGGAGGACTAGCTAGGAGAAATGCTTAAGTTATATACAAAGAACTATATGAATGTTTTATGAAACTAACCTTTTCAACTTTTGAGAACAAAATATGAGGAATGTTATCAGTTTTGGGGGGGGCAAGATACTGTAATACTGGCATTTAATATTCTACCTAAAGGAATTTGAAAATTTTCCTTACTAATTTAAATTTATGTAAAAATGCATTTTTAGTTTGACGTATATTTTCAATAAAACTCTTATCTTTTATGGGCGTGATCAGACACTGGTCTCTCTTCATCAGTAGCAAAACGTTAGGCCTTTTACCTACAGAGCACGTTCTACTCCCGAAAAATATATCTGTATCTTAAAGCCCATGAAATCCGTAGAGTTATTCCAAAATTTATACCAATCTTGTGAATCTAAAGTAGGTAAGGGGGTCTACGGCCTGTCAGCCTTTACCACCATATAGTTACGGATAAGGTAGTCATTTGTGAAAAAAATCTTAAATCCACAAAGTGGAAGCAATAGTAAAATGGAATTAACTATGCTGCGGCATAAGTATTATCAATTTCTGGCCAGAACCAAAAATGGCGTGTGTGAGTTGTGTCAGGTCCTGTCAGGGCAGGCAGGAATATCAGCGATAATGAAATGGATTCAGACTATTCAACTACTTCAATTTCTAGCGCAAAACTTAACCATCAGGACTTCCTAAAAAATCGAGATCGAGAACGGCATACAAGCCAGAAAAAAATTTAAAATATAAAGCAGTCAGCATCCCACTCCTTTAAGCAATCAGAAGAAATGGCACGGACAGTTAATAAATTTAAAACAGTTTTTCCAAAGCCCATAGCCGGTCAACAAGTTACTTTAAACAAACGGACTTCCTTCTTGACAAAACGGATAAAATTACTGAAATCCCCGAACACAGAACGTTAGAAGAACAATTTAAAATTGCTAAAACAAATCTAAATGAACTCATGAAGAATAATCCCGATGATTACAGGAGCATCCCAGCAGCTTACCTTATTAATGCCGATTGAAGAGAACAGTGGAAGAAAGGGCTTTAAAGCAGACTCAAGAACCAGAAAACCTTCATAGAACTCAAGAACAACATTCGAAATCTTGAATCATGAATCATCCGCCGTTTCAGAAGTCTTCGACCTAACGGCCTTTATTCCATATTTTTCCATATTTCACTTGAGGTTAATATTCCAAAAGGCATCGTGGATTCCGTTGAATGGATCTGCTTCTATGATAAAGCGATATATGGCAAAAGGCAAGCAATTTGACAAGAAAGGTATACCGCGGTCACGTAACGTGGAGCAACCACTGGAGAGAAATCGTAGTTGAAAAGTTTCACAAGTCCATAAATTTCTTGAATAAGGATGAAAACTAATCTTGCAGTAATGCTAGAGTAAAAAATACACAACATATATATATATATAAAACAATACACAAAGAACAGAAGTAAGAACGGGCGTTATCATGTTGGTCTTCTATGGAAACATCCTATTGGACAACCAGAAGACTGAAGTTAAACAAATTTGAAACCTATGATCTAGTCTTTAGAGAATGGCAGAAATAAAATGTTATACACGAAGTATCCAAAAAGGGATTAGAAGAAAAAGAAGGCAACTAATTTCTGTCACCATCCAGTTATTAAGCTTGAGAGTGCCACTAATTTTAAGAGACCAGTATTTGGCGCCTTGTGCAAAGTTGGAAAAGCACCATCCCTAAACAACTGTTTCTTTGAAAAGCTCTTTATTCAGAGATATTATTGAGATTTCGAGAGAAGGCTATTGCTGCTGTATCCAACACTGGAAGAGGCTTCCTCCAAATTGAAGTTAAAGAAGAAGGTCGCCGATTTTTGTAATTTTTATGGTGGCAGAAGGTAGACAAAATTACAGTTTGTGAGCTTAACAGTGTGGTGTTTGGAGACACTTGGAGCCCATTTTACTTACCGAGGTTATAAGGTACCATTTAAACAAGTACCCAGAATAATTCCAAACAGTACAAAGAAACTCCTGAAGTCCTTCTATATTGACAAACTGCGTAAATAGTGCACCTGAATTAGAACTGACCTCATAGTCAACAGAAATTATGACTGAAGTTAAGATGAACTTGAGATTATGGCAATTCGGTCCTATTCGAGAAATAGAACAGTTGTCATTTAAGAATAAAAGTTTACTGAAAAGAAATCTTAAAACTCCAGTTTCAGTCGGGGGTAAAAAGATGGTGTGTTTAATGACTTGTAATAAATGTGACACGGGAATCAAAAAACATAATAAACAATAGATCTTATCTATAGCTCAAGACATTTACAACCTCAACGATTTTCTCGCCCCAAAATTCTTGCCAACCAAACTAATGATTCAGGAGGCCTGGTCATTTATTTAAGTCATAATGAGACTCCGCTTCCAGAGAAGATTGAAATGTACTTTCAGAAATGGTACAATGAACTAAAATAATCATCCAATTTAAAGGTCAACAGATGTGTAGGTTATTAAAGCACAAAGAAATAATCCATACATTAGTTTGCGACGGGAGTCAAAGTGCATACGCAACAGAAATTTTCCTGCGCTGTAATAATAGAACCGCGTACCTTCTTTTGATTCTAGAAGCTGTGTTGCTTCTAGAATCAAAGTCATTTTTTGACCAAAAATGACTTTGACAATCCTATAGCTTAATGCTTGTGTTTCGGGAACCAGATTAGCAAATTATATTCGTGAGGCTCTGGACGTCCCTACAGTATCAGCTCATTATTGGCCCGATTCTTCAACAGTTATAGCCTAAATACGAAGAAATAGCAATGGGGCACTTTTGTGGGTAACAAACTCAGAGAAATATGCAAATTCACAGAGTCCACACCGTTGGTTATCTTGTTCCAGGTCATCTAAATCCGACCAATATGCCTCTCGTGTTGTAGCCCTAAACGTCTTATTGAGAAGGGATGGTTGGAGGGGCCAAAATTATTTAAGAACCAAGAAAACAGTTAGCGTCAATCAGAACAATTTCCTAATGAAGATTTAGTTATCTCGGAAAGAAATAAAACCGCAGTGTCATTATTTACCTGTACAAAATTAGTTCACCTTATGAATTATGAAAGAATTTCGAAAATCTATCTGTTTGTTGTATCATTTGTTGGATGAAAGGATTTATATCAAAATGGAGAAATAGAAATTATGTTCTTAGATTTGAAATTTATAGCGAGGAAAATAAAGAGGCAAAGAATTTTCTTAGATCAATAATTTAGTCAGAAAGTTTTAGTGGTGTCTCACATACTGTTAAGAATTCATTAATATGAAAGATCAAAATAGCATAATACGAATCAAAACAAAGTTGTTAGAATGTGATGACGAACTTTATTTCAAATATCTAATTTTGTGGCCATTGAAGCATCACGTAGTGAAATTTTTAAATCAAGCTTGTCAACTGAAAACTGTCATGCTCGTTTCGACTGTTGGTTCCATCTTGTGAGATAATTATATTATTTTTCTACTCAACGGCTCAGTGTAGAAAATCTTCTATGTATATTTAGTAGATCATCACTAGATTTTAAAGACCTTTCAATGATTATGTGGTGTTGGAACTACAATGAATAATCGACCTCTTATGTACATTGCGGAAGAATACGAAAAATTTAATTCTCTGACTTCATCACCATTTATTCAAGACATCCAAGAAATTGGAATACCTGACCTAACACTTCGAAAAAGATACTGAAAACATCAAAATATTAAAGATCAACTGAGAAATAGATTCCGAAAAGAATATTTGGCAACTTGTTCAGAAATCGAAGAAAAAAAAGGCGTAAGTTATTCAGACGGACGATGTAAAACGATTTGAACCAAACAACCGAAAGAGCCTTAATTTTCTTATATACAAATATCATAAAAATTCTTCTTAAGTAGAGACGGTTGTGCACGAGTAACAGAGGTAAAAACATCTTCAGGAACGTTTGTGCGCCCACTTCGTAAACTCCCTGGAGATATCGAGGAATAATAATTCTGTCATCCAGATGATGAACTATATTGAACCCTATGAACATTTTAAAACTCAATGTCATGACTCTAATACTAGTTTGATGTTTTAAATTTTCTTAAGATATTAATTTTTAATTTTTTATTATTGTTTATTTTAATGAATTATTTATTGAGAAATTGTGTAAATTTAATTTTGTGTTTAATTTCTGGTTTGTTTAATTTCTGGTTTCCACCATAAAATAAAGGTAGGAGTATGTTAGGAATTCAATTTCAAGGATTTCCTAGATGGCGCTGAGGATTTCACTAATGAGAGAAATTTAACCATATTGTTTGCCTGCACAGTCTGCTATGCTTCTGCTTCGTTCCAGTACAAGCACGTAGAATAAAAGCCATTTGGCCCATATATTGGTTTTACAGCCACTAGTTATGTTATTATGCTGTAGTGTTCCCGAAATAGCAACTAAATACTTGTCTTCTCTGTGATGTGTAAGTCATAATATAAAGTGTCGGCAAAAATAAAAGGTGTGCTTCGTCTAAAACAAGATCTTTCTTTCAGCTCAGAAACCACCTCAGAAAGTTATTGAGCAGTTCCTGACAACACGAAGAGATAATAAAGTTTTTCTTGCGTCTTAGCAAAAATTATACTTATAAGAGAACCTGCATTTCTCAGTGGATTCTGATACCCTTTAGCAACAGTAATTGATTGATTATATACTGAACATCAGAGCGGCAGAATTTCCTGAAGGTTAAGAAAGACAGTTCTCTAGAAATATCCTAAACGAGTGACAATACCTTCTCCAATACCATTTGATAGGCGCTGATAGTGAAACTTCTGTATTAGATCTTTCAAGGTTTTCGACCTCAAAATCCTCCGTTTGGGAGAATATATTATGTTCGTAGAGAGTTATAGAAAAATTCATGAAATGCTTCTAAGTATTTTAGTATATTAAGAACCTTTGAATGGAAAGGAAATGGTAAATGTAGACCGAAGTGCAGCGAAAGAAAAGCTACATTTAAACAGAGAATTTCCCAAACAGCATTGCGCAGTATTCTGAAGCAAGGAATTATAATGCAAGGAAAGAAGAACTAACAAAAATGCATTTTTGTTTTCTAGAATGTTTTCACGCTATAAAGCTAAAATATGCTTCTATTTCTAGAGCTTTTTTCAGTAACTTGCTAAATACTAGGAGATAAATTTATATCAATTGACATATAGCTTAAAGCTCGAGAGAGAGAATTCCAACCTTACTTATGAAACATTCCACTGTAAGAAGCGAGAAGGTCCCATCACGCATCTGGATAAAAGATGTCTAACTGGGCTTCTGAATGAATTCAAGCTTTTCAAAATTTATAATACATACGAAATGGATTGCATTACAGAATCCTGCCGGAACACATTTATATTTAAAAGTGAAGCTGTAGTTGGTTTAAGAAACTGAAGCAATAAATTACTGTTATATTAACTTGTAGTATGTACCAACTACTAAGAAGACAGTACAAAAGGAAAAAACCTCGATCTTTGAAAGAAGTCAAGAATTAATATCTAACTTATCAAAACAAGATCTTATGGATAACAATTACTATTTTAACTTTTGAAACGAGACAGCAAAGTAAAAAATGAAAAAAAATCACTATTTCGATAGCTGTGACACACATCTCTTTCCTAAGCACATTCTTACAAATACAACTTCTAAGATCCCGTCTTTAGTTTTAGGGTATTACAAAAGCTTTCAAATTTTACTACAGAAAAGATGTTCAGTAAATGATAAAGAAAGTTTAATTTTCTAAAAAAAGAAGCTATGCATATTATAGTCAATGCAGGAAAGTTAATCTCTTAAAATCAGTTAAAAACGGTATTTGAATTTTCTTCTTTTAAGAAGAAGCCTCAGAGGAATTGAAACCTATGACCTATGCTTCAGACATCAGTGAGGAAAAGTATGAAGATCCGTACTTAGAATATGTGTACATTGAGGACAATATTACAAATACGTGTATCAAAGCTGATTATGTTATAGAAAGTGTTAAAAGAAATGCAGAAACGGGCAATGAAAATTCTACAGAAAAAAAATGAGATGGCATGCCAACGTCAAACAAATCTGCAAAAAATGTACTAGAAATCCTAAAATAACTCTTGAACTGAAAGGTGCTGATCAAAAATGCTACCGAGTTTACGAAAGTAAGTTTACGAAACTGAAAACGCAACTACTGATAAACTGCTCGAAGTTAAAAATTTCTTCAAATGCGTGATTTTAAAAATATTTTTATAAAATATATAAAAATATTTAAAAAAATTCCTTAAATAGTTTAATTTTAGTATTAAGAATTAATTTTGGTATTAAGTTTTAATTCTTATTTAGGTTTAGTTAATGATTTAATTGTGAGTTATTATTTTACTTGAAAAATTTAAATCTTATATCATTGTTTGCAGTCAACAGCTGGCGCCCGTAACTTTATTTCTTCCTTTAACTGGCAACTAACCGCCTGGAATTTTTCATCTTTTAGTACGGCAATGAACACACGCTTCCCCTTCGTTCCTTTCATTCCGGCAACTGAAGAAAAAAGATTTGATAGCCTTCCAAACTAATCTGCAAGTTTATATAATTTACAATGATTTTAGTTCCTGTTGTGTCTTTAATGTTTGTTTTCAGCGTGTTAATTTTATTTATTTTACGATTGAGCTGATCAGCGCTTTAGATTATGAAGAAAGAACGGTGGATTTTTCCAGCGTATTTTCGACATTTCTTAGTCTGGAAATGGTTGTATCGTGGTATAAGACGTGTTCACGCAGTCTGTACCAAGCTTTATACACGTTCCAAACAGTCCTTAACAGTTATGTGCTCTGATAGATGAGATTCTAATAGAACGCATGCATTCTTTTTTTGCTATTGAGTGTCCTTGTGATGAATGAGTCTAATAGTATTGTAATGTAATGCCTAAGCAATCACTGTTTGCCATGAGGAAGTTCAAGGAATATCTTATTGTTTACAACTCCATGATTTTATCTCATGATATCCTGATATGGATACTGTTTGGAGAATTACTAAGCACAAAGGAAACAAGCAATTAAATACTTTCTAATACATCAAAGTTACGGTTTATACTGAAGACGTTGCTAGCTGATATACCTGTGAATGATACAAGCAATTTTTTGACTCGAGAGGGATTCATTTTGAGAAGATAAATCAGTTATTAGCCGAACCTATTTCATGGGACTTTTTTTCTCATGGAATATATAATTATGAGAAAAATTAACCAACAGAACGAACATAGTTTGAGCAAAATTCAGTTAACGTTAAAAAGGCAGTTCTTACACTATTAATGCTTAGTAATATATAAACTTTTGTTTAGGAAAAATTATATATAAATCTTTTTTACTCAATAGTGATGGTCTGTGATTTATGTTTATCATAGTCAGCCTATAATACAGATTTTTCATTTGTGTAACATGTCATTTGTTTCTCTTTTGCAATAAAATTTCAGTAGTAGTACGAAAATAATATATCTCAAATTCTAATACTGCGAGGCTAATCACGCAGGAATAGAACAATTTCATGTAGTTTTCTTTTCTAAATTTTTTAAAAAAATTTTCTGAGATAAGTGGGATGTTTAAAATATCTTCATTTAACATTCATCATTAATTCATATTTCACTTTAACATAGTTATTAAGGTTCATTGTCATATTTTCGGTTTTTCAAAAAGTACACATTTAGGGTAAATAAACAAATTTGATTCTGCCTAAAACACTTAAGCGTTATCAAATATGAGTTTTTATTTTACTCAAAACCTTATTCATTCAATTTCACGCTCAAAATTAAAATAAAATAAATTTTGAATTATGATTTGGAACAAACTATTGAGTAGTATTTTGATAAATATTTTTGAAAATTATCACCCTGTAAAATTAGTACTTATACAAAGAAAATATTTTTAAAATATTAACACATAAAAAGTTTTACTAATCTAATTTGTGGTAAATAAGCAAACATTTCTTAAAGTGCTATATAGGGGAGAAATTGAGTAAATGAATCAAGAAAATTAACTAACTGTATTTCATATTCAATTTTGTGAATATATTA
>KK113308.1:219633-365721 GCA_000611955.2 Stegodyphus mimosarum | reverse complement strand
TTATATACATATATATATATATATATATACTAAATCAAACATGTTAAGAATTTGGACAACTGATTAGTTCTAACAATTTAATCATTACTTATGGATTTGGCCGAATACTTCTTGAACTATGCAAGAAAAAATGGCTAAAGGTAGAAATGATCTTTATTTAATTTTTCTTAGTTTTTTAAGGAAATGACGCTCTTGACCGATAAAACGTACATATTCCAATTAATGGTGCAAACGTCGTATTTTTACCATTAATGCTATCGTTGGTACATCATTAGAAACCTTTATGAGGATTCCTGTGCGCTGGAGCGACTGTGGTAAAATAAAATGGTAAATACGAAAATAAATAAGGAGAGAATAAAATGTTTCTTAAATGTCTAAAAATCATCTCAAGCAGATAAATGAATGATAATCTTAATAATATGATAAGTTTTGGCCCATAGATCAAAGTGACAAAGCCGTAACTCATAGGTGACCAACTGTTTCGATGGACACTTGTGTCTTTCAATTTAATATTCTAAACATCAACCTAAATTTACCACCTTACCCCACACAGGTCAAATTTTGGTTAATCGTTAGCTTTCCAATATTTTTCTTGACAAGCACCAATGAATGCATATCTGTACACCAGTGATTTTTGATTGACTACAAATGCTGGTCATTAGTAAACAACAGCCTTTTCTAACCTCAAGCACCCGCGTAGGGCTAAGAAGTAAATTAAGATGCTTTGAATTAAAATTAAACCGAATAACTCGTGTTCACGTCAACGCTAGTAGTTAACGGTGACCTACGTAATGGACTGTACGTTGTTTATCAAATCTGGTGACTGCAAGTTATCAAAAGTGACCCTTATTTTCTGGCAACCACGCAATAAGCATCCAATTAGAAACGTTAGCACACACTTAGGCTTGAAGATTTCATAAAACTAAATGACTTTACGTCTTTTCAGTGCAGGCGAATGTTGGATTCATAGGGTAATATTAACAAACAGCCTTTCATCAACCAACGGTACATGTAATGTCAGTAATTCCCCCGACCTAAACGGTCATTTTTAGATGATGTTTTGAGATGATGTTAACATTAATTTTTGTTTTGCAGCTTTACTCAATTTGAAGAATCTTTCTATGCAGCATTCATTCAAAAACTAAGGTTTTGGTGTCGTTATTTAATAAATGAAATGCATTGTTTGAAAGCTCTTTTCTTTAAAAATGCGAGAAATTCCTCAAGTAACTATTTTCCGAAATAGTTTTCGCCCACAGTTTTTCTATTTAGCTTTAATCAAATTTTGTCTTAAATTATTCTTTATTTCAGCACAAAGAATTGTTCTAATACCACTTGCGAACTTTGACTCAGTCTTCATGCTGTGCTCTTTTGTACCACCATTTCATTATGCCTATGCGTTGTATATTAAATCCGTAAATGACATATTTTAATTACAGAATCTCTTATTTAATTTTTCAGATAGCAGTGAAGAAGATACGATTGGAAATGAATTCAAATGCCCCAAGTGGAGTGGTTTACATGAACATAAATACTATTGTCATTTATTTTATGACTGTCAAGATAAAAAACCTTTTTTGAAGATGTGCCCACCGGGCATGATGTTTGATAAGGAAAACAAAAGATGTAATCACCGACAGTATGTGGATTGCAAAACAAGGCATGATCCTAATGGCAAGTAAATGAAATTTGTAAATTAATTAATCAAATTTTGACGTATCTTTCATAACCCAGTGACATTTGTTCCCTTTTTACACATCAATATTTAGTGTAAATATGATGGCTTTAATCCTGAAGAAAATTATACAAAAATGCAATATATGTGTGTGTGTGTGTGTCTGTAAGATACCAAATTATGAAGAAAAATTTATTACAGTATAAAACTTAATTGAAACTGTGCTTTAAATTCTTAACTGCATACATCCCGTCTTCAAAGCTCCATACTGCATGATATTACATCACGCTTTCCTTGCAGTACGCAATGCGAAATCATTTGCCCGATTGCTGCTCAGGATTAAAACAAAGACTTTAAAAGCTTATAAATACTACTGAAATAATTACGCATCTTTCTTCCTATTTCACCATTTTGTGGTCTGTTAATAATTACTAATTGTTAATGTGTGGTAGTTAATAATTGTGTAACATTATTTCCTCTCAAAAATGTGGTGGAGGGAGCTTCAAACACCTCTACTTTTCTACCAATTTAGAATATATTTTCTAAGAAATTCGTCATCCAAAAATAAATTATGTTTAACCACCAAGCTGGTCGTGCTTCTTCCAAAACTCTACCGCAATTTGCAGGCATCTTTTTTCTCAGCCATGACTAAAAAGTGATTGTTTCAAAGTTCAATCGACACACCAACGAAATTATTACATATATACAACAAATACGAAAAACGTCGAACTTATACTGATGTTTCTATAAAAATTTTAAAAATTATCGATTTCGAGGAGAAAGCAAAAAGTGCCTTTTCTTGAAATAATATATATATTCCTCTTTTTAATGAAACAAAGCATTCTTTTTCCCCCACGTACGAATATATGAAGAGGCTTGAAAAGAAAAGAACAATTTTGTGTTTAACGTGTTTATGTTGTATAAGTTAAGCTAATTGATTGAAGCAAAGTAAACGAGAGTTTCTTGCAAGGGAAATAATGCCTCTGCAAAGGATTTTTTAAAAGAAATCGGCTAGCACTCACATTAGACACGAGAAAACCCATCGAAATAACCATTTCAGTCATAAACATTCATTTACTATCCATTCAACCTTTTTACCACGATTTGAACTCATGTTGAATGTCTTAGCCACTGGTAGACTATGTGATACTCAAAGAACAGTATTCATGTATTTAAAACAATAGGAACAATTATTGCTTCCCTATCTATTTTGTCTTCTGGATCGTAACTTTTTTCACTGATTCTCCCAAGAACGTATTTGAGTCCATAGCATTGCTAAGAAACTTGAAGTATATTTTGAACTAATACAGTAATGCCTGCTATAAACTTAACTTTTAAGGCATTATTCCTAACTTAAAACTGTTTGTTCTGACACCCAACGGCTGACCTTATAAATTATTTATAGAGATTGGCAAGTTATCTCCTAACACTGCTTAACTACTAGCAAGCTAGCAAACAAGATAAAACTCAAAGTTAAAAATCTCACATAAATTTTATTAGCCGCGACTGTTGGGATAATACAACTAAAAATAGAAATGAGCTGAATTTTGTAATTTCTCATAAACTTGTAAGGACTGCTGTTCCTTCTAGCTGATTTTGAAAACATACTGGAGTCCTGAGTCAGAACAGGGAGCTTACTCAAAGCTATGTTCGTACGTCTGTAGAAAATAAAACAAATATAAGGAGGGTTCAATTTACCCTTTATTTTCACAGCCGTACCCTCACTTCGGGATACAGAGACCAGTACCTATGGTCTAAAGCGTATAAAATAAGAAATAAACTAATTTAACTAAAAGAACTACATTTAGGTGCTTTAGAGAGAATAGTAACGCCGAAGATTGGCCTTTTAACACTACGTATGTAGTGAGTGGAATGCAAAAAATTTACAGTACGTCTTGAAATAACAGCAAGAACTAAGTTCTGGCCTTAAAGGCAAACAATGAAAAGCACACGCGTGGTAAAGGCAGCGAGAAATCTTTCTCCCTCTTTCCTTACCTTTGGCTAAAAGTCATGTCTTAAATACTTCTATAGTTTGCAGCCTCATTTGCATAAACAAAATCTGTTCGCGCTTATTCTGGCCGGAAATGGAAGACAGTAAAGGTCTAAAATAAAATCAGCGTTAGTAAAACTTAAAATCTACAAACTTTTTCTACAAGTGGTTAAGATGCGATTACAGTAACAAAACCTAGAGCTCGATAACACACACCACTGCGTCAAAAACAGGAAAATAGTTATTTTTTAATGCTTACCGAGTTCAGCCAAACATTGGGTAACCCTAATTCCTACTCTGTCAATGAAATACATTCCGCTACAGAAGAAAAGGAAGAATGACCCTGTTTGTTTACATTAACTATACATAAGATGCGTGATCTCTGAGGTCAACTGCATTGTTTGTTTACATTAGTTACACATAAATCACATGATGTTTGAGGTCATCGAGATATATCTCATTACTCTCTTATGCAGTACTCTTATGCAATTTCCAAAACTTATGTAAATATGTACACAGCCAAAAAAAATGGGAGGGTCAGTTCTACATCTCCCGTTCTACTGGGCCGATTGACGAAATTCGATTTGCGTTCTTTATGTTTCGAAAGCGCGGCTTAGGATATATATTAGATTTATATAACGTACCTCATTCTTACTTAGGTATTTTGACACAAAATCAGACTTTGTCAATCGGCCTAGTAGAACGGGAGATATAGAACTGTCCCTTTTTGTTTCCGCAGTGTACACATATACTTTATCTCCCTTACAGTTTTTTGTATTGTATTTCGAAATAATAAATTTATTCAATTAGGGGTAGGGTCCTTAGACCAAGGCACCCTGGTATTACACTACTTTCGCGTAGAATGAGCAAATCCCAGTTTTAAACTATGTCGCTTACTGCAAAATTTGCATAAATCTCTTGTCTGATATATGATATTATGATAATATCGTAAGAAACATAAGGAAACCAACATAAAACGAACTGCTAATGAATTTAAATTATAAATGTCACACGATGCCTGAAATTAAAAATATTGATTGTCTGTATTAATCCATCCTTTATCCTTTAATATTTGTGTCAGAAAAAAATATTTGTTTAGCTTTATACTGACTTATGATTAGACCATTTAATTACGTTTCTTTTTGTTTACTTTAAGGTAACACATGTGAGGTATATAAAGATGAGAGGTTCAGAAACATATTTACATACGGGAGCATTTGTTTTCATCTCAAACTTGATATACTTCAAACACACGCAATCAAATAACCATTAAATGAAAATAACTTTCCAGTTTAATATAAATAATAATATCACATGATAATTTACTGTTATTTCTTCCCACAGGAAAGGACGAGAGCGATAATAATGATCCCACATCAGACACACATGAGCATACTATGATATGTGAGAATAGTGCTGGTGTATATCCTCATCCAGTGTTTTGCAATAAATTCATCCGATGTTGGTACGGTTACGGCGATGTCTATACTTGTCCTCGGGATACACTATATGACATTGATCTCATGGAATGTCGAAGCAGAAGTAATGTCAAGTGTCGTGGAACAATAGATCCCTACAGTAAGATTTATATTTATTATTATTAATTGAAGATTAACGTATTGATAACTAACATTTCAGTTACTTTCATATTTTAATAATAACTAAAAGGAAAGGTTTGTAATGTATGCAACAGGCTTGAAATGATAAAAGGCTTTCTGCATCTAAACGTTTTAATTCATTAATAACTGTTCTCGCTAGTAGTTATTACTTAGCACTAGATTTATGGGACCTGTCATTTTGACCAATTTTGGATTTCATTACGAATACATACCCAAATTTTTTTCTCTTGCAGCCCTCTAATTTCAGAGTACTGTATATCGTTCTCCTCGGATACCCGTCAAAATGGAGGATAAGCTAGTTCCGCAGTTAATCGTAATAAACCGGTTTTTTATGAAATTATTTTTCTGGTGACAAATATAAAAATAGAACAAAGACACTAAATAAAAATCATAATTCAACCAAAGAATCTTTTGATAACATCAAACCCAACATCAACGCACCACAAGTTCGCCAGAGCAAGGGACATGTCTCGTATGATTATCTCTCAATGGTATCTAATGCATAAACATAAAACGTTACTCTCAAGAATAAGGAACGATCTGTAGTCGCTGAGTTCCAGTTCATGTATCAGGACGTTTTAGTAAATGTTTCAGTTAAGAATCTAGTAGATTATCATTAGCACCATTATAGAATTAGAAAATTAGAGAACATTTATTATAGAATTAGAGATTTCATTATAGAATTAGAGAAATTTCATTATAGAATTAGAGAAAATTACTAGTTTGACTTTCTTTAACTCAAGAAGAGATACTGAATTGGCTGGGAAAATAGTTCGTAGCAGTGAAGATTGATCTGGTACAAGCTCTGGTATGGTCTGTTAACACTAAAGTTACCGTAACTGGCCGCCCAGGCGGTATAGTGGTTAGGGCAGCCTACTGCGGTACCGAAGGGCCCAGATTCTAATCCCTGAGAAGGCATGGGTAGTGTTTTTGAGGCATGGGGTCACTCTAAATATATGGCGATCCGAGAGTTCTCTTGAAAGGTTGTGGTAGAGGAAGAGGGATGGGAAACCCTCGGAGCCGCCACCCCCGGGGGCATCTATATGAAAATTGGGGGGCGGAAATAAGCAAACTCCTACTGCCATCTGTATAATGCTCAAGGTTCTTGCCAACGACAGGCGCAATCTTGCTCACCTTTGACGATGAATTTCGTGGGCTTGTTCTGATGTTATTGTCAGACAAATAAGATAACTCACAACACAACACTACCGTAACTTTCTTTACTCCAATAAAAACAACTACAAATTTGGGGTTATCAATAGTTGTACTGCTAAGATTGTGTTTTAAATTGAATTAATCGTTGAATTAATTTAATTGAATTCATTTTTTTAAGAAATTACGTCAATATTATGGAAAGGTATTTAAAAATGTCCGTAAATTTAGTGTTAAAGGCAAATAAATAATTGAAGTCCTTAAATGAAATCTAAACTTTGGTACAATAAGCCGCATAACCGCGATTATGGTCTCCATTACATTGAAAAACTTGTAAATATATTATCATTTATACGTAATTAACCAGAATCCCTGTTTTTAAAAAGTTAGCATTAAAATCTAAAACATAACACTGATACCTGTAACTTAATGAGAATCAGAATATATGGCGTGTTAAATTCCTTTTAATTGTTTTTAAAAGGAGGATAATATGTAATAAATACCTGTTTAATCAACAACAAATGGTACTTGTCGACTGATAGTACACAGTGTAAGACTACAATGAGATGGTAACAATATACTGATCAGTAAGTAGAACTTTTTAATTCTGCTCTTCAGATAAAATGTCAGACTGCCAAGTAATCAAAACTTCTGAGATTGTTATTGCTAGGTAATTCCTTTTCACTTTCTTAGAGAAAAAGTTAACAAATTCGACACACGCGTGATTTAAAGTTGGGGCAGAAATGTTATAACATTATTTATCAAAAGTCAAGTTAAATATTGTTTAGCCTACACTTTCTCTTAAATCCTCAGATCTACTACTTATCCATAAAAATATAGTTTGTTGCCAATAATTCGAAAATGCTTCCCGATCTATCAGTGATTAATCGATATCCAAGATAAACTCATCGTTTGCAATAACTGAATCTCTACAGTTTGCGAAATATCATATACAGATCGAATCTCTTCCTAAGTCGTCATTCTATCATTACGTAATCATTACATGCAAATAATATGCAAATGCTTAAAAAAACTGAACACAGTGTTACGTTTTTCTTCACGTACGTACGGGTTCATAGATTTGGAGTGAATAAGGACGACAATACTCGACGAAGTATCAAAACACAATTTATTAGCTTGTATTACTCAGGACAACTCGAAAAGCACGTTTACACGTCGAAAACCTACGACAAGCACGCAGAAACAATCAGCGACACAGCCTTCAGGAAATCAGGCTATAACGTTGAAAACAGCTTCACGGCAAAGCATCAGAGTATAGCTTGCGGCTCGGTTCACTCGTTCTCGGAACTCTACGTACTCTCGAGACTCTCCACGCTACAACTCGCCAGGCACTAGACGATAAGCACTAGAGTACTGCTCCCGACTCGGTTCAGTCGTTCTCGGAGCTCAACACACTCTAAGATCAAACTCGACGATGCACTGCCTCACGATACACTTAAGAGACTCGCTCGATGCACTCGACGACTAGCTCGGCACTAGACTACGCACTGACTCTTAACTGACTCTACTCTCCGCGTACCAGCAGGGTTTAGATAGCTTTTGACTTGTGTCCGAGAACATTCTGGGCTAAATCAGTAAGAATTCGTACCACAAGGTTCTCCATGCGTCTATAGCATATCGCCAATTTTGTCGCCAAATGTCGCCCAATTGGCGATTCCTCGGCAAATATAGCAACCTTGACTTCTTCTGCCATTTTCTGGCAATCCTAAACCTACTTTGCGAGTAAGCTATCTTACCGCGGCTAGACATTTCGTAACAATATCTTTCGTTACTGATTTTGTTAACTGTAGTTTACCGACAAAGTCTTAGAATTCTTTAAAAACACATACATTATACATTTTAAAATATTTTTTGTCTTTAAAACTGTTTTAAATTTCAGCGTATGACGATGAAGATGAACCCACCTTGATAGACCACTTCCCAGACTTTGAATGTCCCGTACTCCAAGGTCGTTTTTCGCACTTCGACTGCGACAAGTTCTATGAATGCATGTATGGTTCTTCCAAACTTTACCTGTGTCCAGGTGGAACGTTATATGATTCAGATAAGCGAGCTTGCAGGAAAGAGAGTGATGTTGTCTGCAATAAAAACATTGTGGATGAAGAAGGTAAGCATGCCAACACGTTACTGACAGCATTTTAAAAAAAACTATAAAATCATCAATGCACCTAACCTTTTCGGTTCTTGCGGTGTTAAGCGCAGGTTACAACTTCTGTTCTCCAGCCGTTTCGGCGTTAGAAAACAATCGCACAGAAAAATCTTATGGCGGAGAGAATGCTCTTGTAAATTTGATGTTATTTTTTAAATGAAAAGAAAAAAATGGAATTTTCTAATATTTAGCAAGCAAGTGAAAAATATTATAACTTGAATGAATTTAAAGAGTTTATAAGGTACTTAACTCCTTTGACGTTTTCCGACGAGTTGCTGTGTCCACTGTTGCGGTGTTGCAAGCCCACTGTTGCGGTGCCCACAATGCATGCTCTTTACTCCAGGCTAACCGCAGGCGACAGTGAGTTGCAGTAAGTGGAACGCATCTGACAGGTCTACGAGCGCATAGACCAATTTGCCCTAAGCGTCTGTACACAGTCTGCCTTGAAATTGTCGTACCAGTGGCTGAAGAGAGCTGACGAGACAGGTCTGAGGCTGTGCTCCGCCTGTTTCTTTTGGCAGTAACTGCCAAATACCGGTCCTCATTCGGCGTTGTAACTCTGGGCCGACCTGTGCTGTAACGTCTACTCACATTACCATGATTTTGAAATTGTTGCCAAAGCCTGGAGATGAAACTCTGGGCAATTCCAAGTTCGTCTGATACTTCCAGTTGGGTACGCCCACATTCCAGACGGCCGATAATTCTACCAAGTATAAAATGATCCAAATGCGTCCTTTGTGTCATAACTATTCGGTTATTGCACTGAAATGCTTATAAAGCGACTGCGAACAATTTTACTTCTTTGCCTGTATTCCTTATATATCACTCTCTTACACTCTCGTCATTGTGACGTGCCATCGGTGTCATCTGGTTACTTCCTGAAATTTGCATATGATTCTTGAAGATGTGTGTAGTGATTTTACAGGTGATATATTTATTTTAGAGTTCGATTTCCGCGTGACTCCGAATTATCCTTAATTTACGGACATGAGTGTAAATATTACACTTTCTTTCTTTTAAACAATCTTTGTTTGCATACTTTTGAATGTTATATATTTCATGCAAATGTGAAATTAAATGGACAGAGTAACTAAACATTTTGCCAGTTAACTGAATTTAAAATAAAATCTTACGACTTCTAATTAGATGTCATGAATATTTTTTAATAGATGAAGACTTTGTATGTCCTGCCAGAGAAGGCATATATCGAGACGAAACAGACTGTGGATCTTATTATAAGTGTAAAAACAGTAAAGCGGAACACATGCAGTGTCCTAAAGGTGAATTATTCGATGCAGAATGGAAATCATGCAACGACGAGGATGATGTTACCTGTGGTGATAGAGCATTACCCGGAGGTTAGTTATAGCAATAATTATAAAACCATATATGAATTATTTTCACAACAGAAACCGTTTTATTTTTTTGTTCTTAATATTCGCATTATTTTATATTTTCTTGCAAACAATATTTTAAGCAGATATTTTTATGAACGTCATAAAATGAATGCATCACAGCATGTTTCATTTTCTTATATTGTTTCATTTCTTCCATTCCGTAGTGAAAGTTTGTACTTTTATACCTTTAGTTTAAATTTAAAGCTTAGAACAACGCATTGCTTATACAATTATTTGATTGGCTAAATATATTAAATTAGTAAAACTAATTAGATACATGAAACCACAAAACTTAGATACTTTGCGATCTAAATAATGTTCGAAAGAATGGTCTTTATTACAAATTACCTTCTTTTAAATTCTGTAACTAAGATGAAAAATGTTGTTTTTCAGTCATATGAATCTCAGACTATATGAATCCATTGTCCTTAAAACTATTTCATAACTTTTCACTATGCAAAGGAATTGATTATCGTGTTTCGGGATACTTTTGATGATATTAATTTTTTCAAACTTAATGTCAGTTCTTCCAATGTCTTTTTCTTTTTCCTTTAGGTCAACGAAAGTAGTAGTACCCTTCTTACTAAGTCCAGCGAAAAAGCACTTGTCTTTAAATCACCACAAATATTCCACATAAATCTTTTGCTGCACGATTTTCAGATTCTACTGCTTTTCTCACGCTGACAGCATAAGCTAAAGGAAATATGTTTGAAAAAGAAAGAATTACAGTTTGGTTAACTACAACAATTTTAGTTAACTACAAACCCGAAAGGTATTTTCTCTGTTCTTATCACATGCCTTCATGGTGTAATTGAAAAGTACGTCCCGCTAGCAATCGGAAGATCCGGAGTTCGAGTCTCGGAGAAGGATTAGCGAATTGTCTCATCTCCCATTTCTCCAAAGCAATTCTAATGTTACTTATAAGTAGAGCCCAAACTTAAGGGTAGTGGATATTAATTGTTCACCAACAAGATTTGGTAATAGGGTCCTCTTTTCCCCATTTGCCCTTCAAGAGGGGAAGTATGTAAGATATCGCCGAGGGTCTAGCAGATTATCTCACCTTTCCTGTCTAGAAAAGAATTCCAGTTTTCTATACAACCTAAGTGGCATATAAAATCTTGAAAACATGTAATAGGTGCTTATAAACCGAATCAGAAATATATTTCGTGTTTCAAATTTTTAATATGTGTAACGTATAGTTGAAACTTCAGTATAATCACATATTCTTCAGAAGCAGTCACATAAACTCGAATTTGGAAGCACTAATGCTCAATTATGAAGTAACAATATTCGAATATCTTCTAAATTTTGCAAGAATAATACAAAAAAACGTACTTATATTGTGACGAAATCTTTGTTAATCAGAATAATTACAAAACTATGTTTATTTGTACATACATATATAATAGTATGAATTGTCAACCCTTCTAGAATACGCATGCGTATGTATCGATATCCGTGGAGATGTAAAAGTCAGGTAATCGGTACGCCATGGATTATTGGTCGGTGTAGTCGCAGACTGCAGCGATGGAAACTTTCATTCATACACCCTCTTTCACAGATGAGCAGAGGATATTTTCCCAGAGTAAGGAAGATTAGTAGGCAAGACGTAGATGGATACAATTTGACTCCAACAAGAAGGCGCAAATATGGCTGTTTTCTGGCATTTCCAAATCGTTTCATTTCCTGATTTGGCGACTTTACTGGGCCATCTTGTTCCCTAGATTTGATAACTCCAGAGCATTTTCTCTGGGGCACCTGAAATAAAGAATCTTTGCCTATATTTTGCGGGAGATAGACAAACTGAAGACTGCCATCATGATCCGTGCAGAACATTTTATTCCAAAGCCATGTTGAGACAGATCTAAGCATTCTTCCCTTGAACAATTCACCTAGACAGAAGAAGAGCATAATAGAACGTTATTTTCAAGACTTTATAATGTCTTCAGTATGCGTGTTATGTAATACATTAAATGCTGCATTTCCGTCCAGCAACCATGTAAAGTTATTGCAAACATTCCACATCTTTTTGCTATTTGTTGTACAATACGCACCACCCTGTAGTACTGCACTAGCATAATATATGATAATTCCAAACGTAGAAAGCCTATACTGCAGATTTTTCTAACATCAAAAACTTTCTAAACACTAATCTCTCATTTGGCCTGAAAGTAAGAGGAACTTATATTTATTGCAAGAACTGATAACCCATAGTCTCAAATTTAATCGTCAGTTCTTTCACAAACAGCAGAAAATGACCTGAATTAAAATAATTAAACCACACCTAAATAATAAAAGTACATTTTCTTTTCTTTTTGTTTATTTAATATTTCTGCTTGTTTTTTTATTGATAAGCAAATTAAAAACTGATGTTTTTCATATAGTAAAATTACATAAATTATCTTGACATTAGTTTTATACAAAACATTATACATTTCGAGGGAATTTCATAAAGTTCCTCCTTGTTGATGAAATTAATATACTCTATTTTTAAGCTCATATCTCCGTCTTTTACTTTTTCATCAACACTATTTACGATAAGACTTTCCGTGGCACTTTTATGCTAAATTCATTTTTACGTTTTTAAGTTTGTGGAATCAGTTATGTTTGCTCAAAAATCTCATTATACGACATTCATAGGAGTCATACCTTAGTGAGTCATCAGGTGTTGTTCGCTTTATAGAAATGCATTGATTTCTTCCTCTAAAAATTCGAAGATTCCAGAACTATCCATTAATGTCAGTGTTCGCTAAAGGAAATTTGATTATCCACTATATTACTAAAAATTTCTTAAACGGTTTATGTAAGGAGTATTATCTAAAAGTGATCGCTCGATTGTTTAAAAGAACTTCTTTTCATCTACAGTCAAACTTCTTTAACGGACCGAACGGTCAATCTTCTTTAACGGAATCCCTTTAGCGGACACTTTGGTGACATTCCTTAAATCCTCAGAACCTGAAAGCAAGAAACCAATGCAATCTTTTTTAACTGACATCCTGAATCCATAGACTCAACAATCGTAATACTCGGTGAACTTCAGTTTTAAAAGATATTAAATGTGGTTCAATTTCTTCCATCTTATTATTTTGGCAGCTAAAAATTACAGAAACAGCAATGAGTGTTTTAAAATGCACTTCATAATAAATAGTTTAATTTTGACTATGCTTTTACTTTTAACAATATTATAATTATTTTGGCAAATCTTCAGTTTTCATATCATTGATTAATTTCCTCTTTCAGATGATTCGGAAAGCCAATACAATATCGTTGACGAGAATCCAAGCTATAGATGTCCCAAAAGGCATGGGCGTTTCAGTCATGAAGAAATCTGCAACTGGTATTACCACTGCAAAGATGACCTGCCTAGCGTACGTTTCTGTCACGGTAGTCAATATTATGACAACATTCGCAATATCTGCTACAACAATGTAGACTGTGGTAAAAGAAAACCTAAGGAAGGTATGTGTTAAGCTCATACATACTATAAATACATTAAAATAGTAAGCAATGTAAACATACATACTGTAAATATATTAAAATATTTCACACTGCATGCATAGATACGATTCATAAATCTGTAATGCTCCTACGTTCAAAAGGTTAGTGGAAAGCTATTAAAGGACGCCAGTTTAATTTCTAGAGAAAAAATATACAAGATGATATCATGCGAGGCAATGTAATTTGTAATGTCTTATTTTGAGTATAGGTTTAGCAAGGAAGTTTGGGTTTGTTTGTTTAGAAGTAAATTCCTATCTTGCCAAAACTACCTTAGTTATTGGATTTTTCTTCTGCCAAGCTTGCTTTCTCCGTAATCAAGATGGTTTTACGTCGACAATGTTTTACAGAAAAAACTATCTAATGTGGCACAACGTCTAGTCTATGATAGAAGCTAAAAGCCTACCACTGTTTTCAGAATGGTCACCCTACTGTTGTTTACAGAAATACTAGAAATGTGCAGCAAACGCGTATTTTCCAAACGATATTACGACAAAGGAGACTAGGTAATAATACTCTGCATTTCGAACAGAACTGCTCTGACAGCGAACCTTTTGAGCACAATGTATTTTATAATAATATCAACTAATATATTCTATAGTAATATCATCTAGATATCAAATCTTCTGTCTACTTATGTATAGTCTGTAACATGTATCACATATTACATGCAATAAATAAATATTTTTTTTACTTTTCCTCTACAGTGTTTTTAATGAGCTTGTAAAAATTGTTTTCATCTGCAATGAATCCTAAACTCTTACAGGTTACGACAGCGAAACGTATTAGATAAGTAGTTAAGATTACAATAAGCAAACATGCATATAACTTCATGTGTTATAATACACACGGTCCGATTATGAATAGGGCAACACTCGTTGGATCTTGTCAACTGGATCAAGACACAGTCCCATCCAGTAAAGATTTCAAATGCATGTCTAAGAATATTCAATAAGACGCTTTTGTTAGTTGATTTAGTGAAATGAATAGTGATATTGTCAATGAGATCTTTTGTTCAGTTTACATAATACAATTTCCATTTCTTTTACCAAGCTACAATAAGTAAAAGAAGGAAACAAAATCATGAAATCTTTGCTTTTCGGACTGTACTTATCCATTCTATTTAAGTGCAGATAGCGCGTTACATATTTGCACTTACAGTCGCAATTTCTATGGAAAACAGAAAACATGTATGCTTTAGCTTGTCCTAACTATTTCTTTTCCATGCTATTCTCGTAACAAATTTTAGTGAATCAGTTCTTGCGCTCATATTTCTCATTTAGCTGGACCATTCTGAATATTCTCAACAACAACTCCCGTAAATTATACGGTGCAGAAAGTCACAGGCATTAATCAAAAGAGTAACCATGTGAACGGACATAATTTGCACAATGAACGTGAAGATAGTACGAAGCAAAAAATCACAAACACCAATCATACAACCCTAGTGGCTACCATCGATGACGATACATCATGTATATGTCATCTAGATATCATATAAATGTATCACGAAATGTGGTAGCTGCTTTGGTTATGTGAATAATGCCTGTAAGTTTTGGCATCATATGTGCAATCACATTGTTCACACGACCGCCTGTCATCTTGTTTTCCTCGTTTGTCTTTTATAGTTATTATTCAAATACTCTTGAGTGCATAGTCTGCAATCATTATGAATTCCATGTCAATCCGTTGAGTCGTGCGATCGTCAAGTGACTAAATACAAATAAAAGTTATTTTATAACCATTCGATAGATTCAGAATGAATTAGATTGAAATTAACATATCCTAAAAGACGGAGAGATCATTTGTAGGTTTTTCTTCCGTTGAAT
This sequence comes from Stegodyphus mimosarum, assembly GCA_000611955.2. NCBI lineage: Eukaryota > Metazoa > Arthropoda > Arachnida > Araneae > Eresidae > Stegodyphus > Stegodyphus mimosarum. Next base: position 350,397 of record KK113308.1, on the reverse strand, counting down.
TTGCAATATAATTCTTGGTGAATAATGAAAACACTGAATTAAAGAAATTAAATCATAAGAAAGAAAAATCAATTACTCCGATCAAACTTTTTAATGCACTTTAGAAAACATTACTCCTTCATGAGCAAATCTGGTTACTTAGTTATGATGTTTGGTGATTTTTCATAACAATTTTTATGTTTGAATTCTACCTTTGATTTCAGTTTCAGGTTTCATTAAAAATTTTATAAACAGTTTCATTAAGTAATTCATTCTCTTTCAGACGATAAAACCATCACACCGAAGATTCGTGAATTTGTATGTCCTTCTAAGAATGGTAAATTTACTCATCCTAAAAACTGCGGAGCATTTTATGTCTGCAAAAAGCACAAGTATAAGCTCCATTACTGTCCAGAAGGAAAACTCTTTGACCGTAAATGGAAATCCTGCGAACCTGAACAAGAAGTCACATGTGGCGAAAGAATCCATCCAGCTTGTAAGTACCCTAATGATTAGTACTAAAACTCTGCAACAAATCGTAATTTACACCTAATGTACAAATTGTGACTGGAAATGAAAATTGGTACTTCGCTGATGATCCCGAGTCAAAGCGGTAGTGTTTAAGTTAGAGAAAGTTCATCAATGCCGCTTGACAGAAACTTTGCTTTCAAAAATCTAGAATAAAAATCATGCTGGTGTCTTTTTTGCTTAGAAAAGGATAATTTACGAAGAATTTTGTTTTCCTTAGAGACATACGGTGAACTCCGTGAACTCGATTTTTTATATGGACATAACAGACAGGCTTCAGCAAAAGCTTGATTAGGCTATTTGAATACGGCAGAGCATACGCGAATTATCTGGGTAAGAGGCAGTATGGCCCCGTGAAGAATTTTTAATGGAAATTGCTTCATATTTAAATTACAGATGGGGAAACCTCCAGCACCTACCATACAGCCAATCCGTTCTACAGGATTTAAACGAGTCGAACTATCAATGTTTAGCGACTTTACCCCTTCGAGCCAGGGGCTACTTCTGAAGAGAATTCAAAGCATTTGATCAAAAAAATGTTGAATAATATTATTAATATCTGATAAAGAAATGTTTCACAGAATTCTCATCCTACTCCGCTCCCGGCCTTTTCCCAAATTTGGCACTTGCGGTTAACGTTTTCACTCCTAAAGTTAAATCTTACTTCAGCGGTCATCATTTTAATAGCATTGAAGAGATTAATGAAACTTTGACCAGACTAGAGAGGAGCAAAACCGCTCCTTTAAGAAATCAGATCGGAACTATTCGGTCACTGAAATGAATCAGTTCTTTTAACGATTCACCGCTCACAAACAAGACTTTGATGAATGCGCTCGAAACAAGCGTGGATCATAAGCGGTGTGGAAAATGGGGAAAAAGCATGAAGAATTAAAGTACGAGTGGGACCGCTGGAATCAACTCAACCAAACCGCTCACTCCCTGGACTGATTTCTTTCAACAGTACTTTTGAGATTTCCTAAAACTCTTTCTACATATAACAACAATAAAATTCTGGAATAAACAAATGCTAAATGTTTTCACAACATGACACAAAGGAGTGACACAATGACCAACTCGCGATACACTCGATGATCAACTCGACACAAGACTCGCGATACACTGACGAAACACTCGACACTAGACTGCTACTCCGAGTACAGTTAGGATTTATATAGCTTTCGGCCTGCTTTCGAGAACATTCTGGGCCAAACCGGTAAGAATTCGTTCTATAATGTGTTCATCCGTCTACGGCATATCGCCGATTTTGTCATCAAATGGGCGATTTTTCGCCAAATATGGCAACCCTAAACCCGCCTTTCGGAAAAGCTAGCTTACCGCGGCTGGACATTTCATAAAAATATTAATCAATTGAGAAAGTTTAACAAATCTATGAAAAAGTAATAAAAATGAATCTTACTTTTTACAGTCACTCATCTGATGACTGTGGAGAATAAACTTAATGGCTCTTAAAATTTCTAAGAAGCGATGGCTAACAGATAAATGCGCATATTTTCAAACTTTTTATAGCATTCCATGTGCTCTCGATAGAATTGGTATGAGCACCTGTCTCGGGTTCATTAAAAACGAGACTGTGATTTACACGAAAATGTATGAATCCCTCATCACTGAAGCTACTATACGACTTCCAACAGTCCAAAATAATAATAGATCCAGGCAAAATCTTTTCGCTATTAATCTTCAACAGGCTTTCTTTCAATCGCTCTTTAATCACACAAAAAAACATTTGCTCGATCCTCTTTCAGTACTCCAGACACCCATTTACCTTCCACGATGATACTTTCTTTTTCCAAGAACAGCAACAAGAAGGGTAACTCCATTTATTCTAAACATTCAAGAAGCCATTTATTTAGCCTTTCAAATTTCGAAATTTAGGTTCATTCCAAATATCATTCGAACATTTTTATGATTTATTTTTAAAATTTGTTTTTTAAATAATTTTTACAATTTTTTTCAAAATAGGTTTTGAATTATAAGCTCTAAAATTTTTACCATCATCTTAAAGCAGATGTATTTCTAAGCATAACTGAAAACATTTAGACTTTTTATTCAAAATTTCCTAAGATATGCCTGAATTTACATTCTGGCACGTTTCGAAATTTGGCATATTCGATATAAGAGATAAGAACGTCAAATGTAATTTACGCACTTTGTTAAAATTATTTGAATGCATAAACGATGCGCCCTTTTTTCCCGATCCTGCACAGTGAAAGGGAAATGGAAAAAAGTTTCCATAAATTAAGAAATAGGGCAAGTGAATTATTCTTAGGAGAGACTGAAAAAATGCGTCAAGATAAATTTTAAAAGTTCTGCATAAATTTCTCATAAAAAATTACAAAATTTAATATCTAGGTATAATTAGAGTCGTAGGATCGAAATATGGAAAACATTTGATATGTTATTTCAGAAGAAGTCCGATTTTGTGTGAAAATACATACGTTAGTATAATACTATATATAAATATAATAAATATCCTAAGTCGCACTTTTGAGACAAGGAAAATGCAAGTTAAATTTCGATATTGGTCCAATATAACGGGAGATATAGAACTGTCCCTTTTTTTTCTTTTCTGTAAGGTGTATATTTCCTTTCAATTGAAAGTTTTTTCTTTAGTAAGAAAGCATGAATTTTCATGCTATCCTACTGTTTTCGTTCACAAACACCGGCTATTTGATTCCAGTTTCAATTTCTACCTCCTGAATTTTGTTTCAATGAATTTTTGTCGAACGTCTCGCTTGCTTGGAAGTAACACCACGACTTTAAAAGAAGCGATCTATCAACCATTAATTGCTATCGTCTCTCCACCTTCGACTTTCACCTCCAGCCTCAACAATAATTCTTCATGCTGCTTAATGGATTTGCATGCATGTAATTTTGCATCCGAAGACTCACTTCATACATTCTTCACGAGATTGAGGTCTAGCCTTTCCTCAGCCACTGCCTGAATTTCATTTTCGTCAAAGAAAAGATATGGTCAACTTCTCCAACATCATTTTATTGAGGTGATCTCTCCAGTCTAATATAGTCTTCTTTTGGCAGACGAGAAATCTCTAGTACCTTCCATTTCTCGAAATTACTGGAAAGCATAAACGGTTAAAGTTACATATAAGGGTCGGATACGGTTACAGTTACATAAAGGGATCAATTGCAGTTATTCAATTACATTTGTAACGGGGACCGGTCCCAAATGTCGCCAAATGGTCGCCAAAATGGCGACTTTTGTGATTTCTCGCCAAATTTGGCAACAAAAGTTAATTGCCAACTTTTTGGCGATATCTTGCCAGTCTGCACGGCGATATCTTGCCAGTTATCGCCAGTTAGCGAGATAGCCATTTATCTCAATATTAAATAGACCTGCCCCTGTAATCTTATTTTTCCTGCAGAGCTCTTAAGACTTTTCATGTTATATTATACAAAAGATACTACAATTTCACATACAAATGGACTAAAATTATTTGCATATATAGAAAATTCATAATAGTATCTGCATCAAATTTTATGCTTAACGACTTTAGATTTGATCTGTTATTCTATTTATACATTTTAAATAAGGTATATATTAATTAGTTTTTTATCAGCATTCAGATACTTAAATCAGTTTTCATTTTTCACAGTAAATTTACTAAATTACCGAATCGCAAGATATAGAATGAAATCACTAAAACGCATATTCATTAGCATTCAGGAGCACTCTTCCTTCTTTTCAAATGCTGTTTGAATGAAAGTGCCCTCACTTAAAGTAATTTGAAGGGAATTATTACTAACTTTGATTCTAATGTATACCTTCGTTCGATTATTTCAGTGGATCCCGATGAACCTCAAGATAAAGTAATCGATCCAAATCCAACTTTCACGTGCATTGAGAACCATGGTCGATTCGAGCACGATGATTACTGTGACTGGTACTACAATTGCCATGATAAAAAAGCGTCTCTTCGAGAATGTCGGCGAGGAAAATATTACGACAAGAAAAAGAGGAAATGCATACACTTTAGAGATGTATCCTGCGAAAACCGAAAAGAACCTGAAGGTAAAATACTTTTTCCACGTCGAAATATTACTTCAAAAAACTGCATTTTGAAGTAATTCCATGTTAATCAGATTTATTATATGAAAAAATAATTTTAATGTGAACTTTTCAGGTAGAGATATCATAGAAATATCATCAACGACTGAACAAGGTAAGAAGTAATACAGTTATATAGATAAAATAATTTTTTCTAGCATTTTCTGTCTCTAAAATATTAATTTTCAGTTTTCATAAGAATGTTGCAGTTACTTAGTACTGTTGTCTATACTTACGATACAGTGAAAACGCGTGTACACAGAAAATACCATAATTATATTTTTATTTAATTATACATTAATTTCCAGGTATTTTCAATTAGACTGAACGTAATTCTACTAGCTAAACATTAGTCATAACAATAATTATCATTAGTCATAAATATTTTCTGATTGTTATTTCAGTTACAATAATAATAATAATAAATCTGAAGGCTTTCAAATTTTACATTACGACCAATGGGGTGTTTGTTTAACGTTTTTTGTGTTAACTTTATTTATTAAATATCATGTTCTTCGCACTTAAACTAGAAAATTCAATTCAACAGCAATATCGCAAAATAGTTTTAAAATGAGCATATCTTTAGAATTTTCGATGCACACTCTCGCACGTTCGAGATAAAACTTTTTTTCGTACAGTGTTGCCATTAGTTGCTTTGAAATCGTTGAGTTTCTTTCTTAATTAAAAATTCGTAAGTGTTACCAAATATGAAATCGATAATAAAACAAATTCCAAATTCGGGCTTCCAGATGTTACAGGGTTCCAGATGTTCACAAGGTTAGAAACATACATATACATTTATGCAGATTTTCATTATTTAATTTCTTCACATATAATACAGGGCTGCAATATTTGGGGGCAACAGTTTGAAAAGTGAACCCACATTTAACGTTTCCGACGCAAAATGCTGAAACGAAAACAATAGTCCTTCAGGGACAAAGCCCCTTGGGACTAATTAGAATTCGTAACGTTTTAGTTAAGCAGACCTTGCAATATTCTATTTTCCCAGAAATACAAACTCATGAGAACATGAGACGTTCAAATAAAGTCTCTTCACTCACATGCGGAAACCTTTCCCTCTAAGAAGGGCAATAAATTTACGGGAGTTTGTTTAGAAACTCGTAGATTTCTCGTCATGCCATTGTATCTAGCATATTGTTATCGATGGTTACAGTTAGTTATCCTTGCAGGAAGGAACATTTGTGTTCTTAAATATGCATGACAGCGAGTATAATACAGTGAAGTACTGAGATAAACTGCTCAAGACGTCCTTAACTATCGTTTTCTACAGTATCCACTGATGTAACCAAATACGGGGAGGGGGGCAAAAAAGGTAAACAGCAACTTTACATTCATTCTTAGCTGTCAGATTCAGGACTCTTTTTACCCCTGGCACACATCCGCTTGATGGCTACAATTATATTAGCAGAGAGCCTTGGTTAAAGAGAACACAGTCGAAGACTTACTACTTCCTTACCTGGAGTAGCACCCCTCAACGTTTTGATTTCTACCCACGCATTCCCTCACACCCTCATTCTGTTTCACCCTGTTTCTAGCATTATCTAAATTTTCATCAGCTGTAGTTTAAGCATATTTAATTTTTGTACTGATAAAAGAACTTTTTCCTCCCTACCATCCCTTGAAATATTGTATTATTTTGTACAGAAAATAATTTTTTTTTCCTAACTCAGCTTTTGGAGGATTAGACTAATTCATCAAAACGAGAACGAGACAACGAGACGTACAAGACAATATGTAGTATATTTTGCATTACTTTATAGAGTCCTACAGTATGTAACATAGTGCAGCTTAAAGTATACTTTATTATTATGTAATTTATCAATTAAACGTGATCCTATTTGCATAATTTGCATGAATACCCTGTGTTATGTATAATATTCGCTATTATCCACGGTTTTACGTATCTGTGCCTTAGAACATACTACTCGAATACGGAGGCACTATATAAAGTCGTTTTCTTTTAAATCAAATGACATATTATGTCATATAATGACATAATTACATAACATATAATGAAATAATGTACAATGACACAAAATGTCATAATTTCAAGTAACTGAAGCCATTGTTCAAATATTATATTCTTGCTAAATAACGCCGTTTATTGAAGAATCGTTTTATATAACAATACCGTAGGATTTAAATGCCGCTCCCAACAATAAAAAAGATTTTAACGACTTGTTACATATACAACTATACTGATATTGCGTTCGTGGTTTGTTATCCTAAATAAAAATATAACGCTTGAGCTTTTAAGCCCAAAGGCCGTTAGCCCAGAAGAATTACTAATTTCGTTTTGCCATTTTGCTTCGAAAACTGTAAAAGTTTGAATCACTTTTAAATGTGCCACTAAATATTATCGTCCTGTATTATATTTAAAGATATTAAATAATGAAGAATATGCATAAATGTATGTATGTTTCTCGCATTGTGATAAAACGACGGTACCTACAACCATCCTATTTTGAATAACGTACGTCTCCACCTGAATATGGGCATCTGGAGGCCCAAATTTGAAATTTGTTTTATTATCTATTTCATATTTCGTAAAGCATTTATAAGTTTTTGATTAAGAAACTCAACGATTTCAAACCGAGCAATGGCAACACTACAAAAAAAAGAAACATTTTTATCTCAAAAGCGCGAGACTGTGTATCGGAAATTCTAAAGATATAATCCTTTTAAATTATTCTGTAATATTGCATTTATACATTTGAATATTGCTGTTGAAGCCACCCAGACGGTATAGTGGTTGGGGGGGCCGGTTACGATACTAAAGGGCCTGAATTCGAATCCCGGAGAAGGCATGGCTGTAACTGTCCGTCACTTCATAGGAGGCAAAGGTGGCCCACCTCTTAGGTGCCTGCATAATAAAGTGACCACCAGTTCTGGCCTTAGCAATGGCCAAGCTGAAGCCGGCTGAGGGCCCGCCATTGGAACAAAAAAAATATTGCTGTTGAATTCAATTTTATGTTTTAAGTGCGAAGAACATGATATTTAATAAATAAAGATACCACACAAAACGTTAAAAAACGCTTCTTTGGACGTAATATAAAATCTGAAGCTTTCACACTTTTAGCCCAAAGCGCGTTAGCCCAGAAGGACTATTAATTTCGTTTTGGCATTTTGCGTCGATTCAGTTTCTATGTTGACTCATTTTTCGAACTGTTGCCACCAAATATTACAGCCCTGTATTGTATTTAAAGAAAATAAATAATGAAGAATCTGCATAAATGTATATATGTTTCTCGCAATGTGATAAAACAACGGTACCTAGGAGCCATCAAATTTTGAATAATTCAAATTTCAAGCTTTTCTTTTACCTTTTTTTAATTCTTGCTTATAGTGAAGATTAATAATTTTTTTCCTTTTTCAGTGGTTTCTACCACACAAGAATCAGTCTTCGAGTGTCCAAAGAAAGAGGGCAAATTTGCTCATGAAAGAGATTGCTCTATGTTTTATCACTGTAAAAAGGGGAAAAACACAATCCATAGATGTCCTAAAAACAGACTCTTCGATGAGGAAAGGCGTAGCTGTGAAGACGGAGAACGTGTTTTATGTGGACACAGGATACATCCAGACAGTATGTCTAATACACTCTGCTATTTCAATCCTTATTCTAATTTAATTCCAACTGGTTAAGCGCTGCGTTGGTCATCACTGACCGACAGAAGTAGACTATCAATGGAGCAGCAGCACCAGCATTACAACTTTCGGCAATAGATGCTCCATCGATGGGTACCATCTACTACCTGTTACACCAAGTCAATGAGGTGGCTTTGCGGTCAGCGGACATTTATTGAGAATTTTTTTTACATACGTTTTTACATGAATAATTATTTACAGTTTTACATTAGAAATGTGTGCAAAGAAACATATAAAATATATATACAATAACAGTAATACAATCACTGACCGACAGTAGACTTTTCATTCAAGCCGCTTTTCTTAAATGGATCCTCTGCATTAAATGTAAAAATAACGGTGTTAAATTCGAATACAGGGCCACCTATTGTATATAGGGAGAAACTCTCACCTGACCACTTGGTTTCGGCTAAGCAACATTCCAGAACATGTACTAGTACTGAATGTAGTAATTGCTGTTAATGAAAGAGTAGTTCTCTATTTAATATAGTCCGCTCATTAGATTAGAATTATAGAATTGCAGTACAAACGGTATAAATGCAGTAAATTAGCAAAAAATACTGACTAATAGTAATAAGAAAAATATGCGTATGAGTACATAAAACAGATAAATACAGATTCCAAAATTACAGATCAAACTTCACTCTAAAAAGGCAGAATATATCAAGTTCAGTATTAAAGTTAATTAAGACGAAAAAATAAACATTGGTAACATCCAAAACCTCAAAAATATGTGAGAAATAAATGCACATAAAATAAATGCACATTAAACTATACCTTTTAAACTACGGAAAAGAAACTTCTGTGTAAAGTCAAATAAAATTACATAGGTGGTCAGTTGCAGTCGGAAAATATAAATAAAATGAAAATTATAAGGATGTTAACCATAAAGGTTGAAAATATGAAAGAGGTTAATAATAGCACACCTAAATGAAATAAACTAGTAGACTTAATAACGATAATAGTATTAGAGAGTAAGAAATTTATAAACATGTAAAAACAGAACTGCAAAATATAGACTAAGTCAGGATTATTCAATAAATTATGTATGAATAAACAGTCATAAAATAAATAAATGTCTTACTTATAAAACCTGGTATGTTTAAGAAATTTAAACATGTGAAAAAAATCATGTAATATTAAGTGAAATAGTAAATTAAGTAAACTGAAAGAATTATTACGATAAAAAACGAGTTAAAAATTGTAAGGAAACGTTACGAGATAGAGTGCGCAGAAAAATTAAAGAGATTAAGATTATAAAAGGAGCTAAAATTAGATTTAAAATTAGTTAAAGTTTCTGTATATGGTCACAAAATATAGGAAATAAATTAGAAAAGACACTTTTAAAATCACGGTTGTTAAAATGTACTAAAAAGTTAAAAACTTACATCTAATATTAAATAAAGGTTATGTATCTGGTCAGAAAATATAGGAAATAAGATTATGTTGAAAACTACTAAACGCTAAACAATCAAAAAATTAAAAGTAATGTTTAAAATTAAATAAAGATCATGTGTATCGTTAGAATGTATAAAACATTATTAAAAATTAGAGTACGTTTAAAATTATGAAATTTAAAATGTATCAAATAAGTTAAAAATTACATCTAAAATTAAATAATGTAATAAAATAAAACGCGTATCTAAATAATTACGCTTGTAAAATATAACAAATAAATCAAAATTTAGAGTATGTTGAAGAACACAGATGTTAAAAAATTACACCTAATATGCCCTTCTGAAAAGAAAATGTAAAGAAATCAGTTAAAATCAGGAATACAACAGAAAACTGAAAAATTTAAAACATACGATAATTAAAAATTTACATCTAAATGAGGCATTTGGGAATCAATAATTCAATTCGGACATATGTTAAGGGTACATATGAAATACCAATTTGCAAACATAGTCGGAATACGAAAAAAATACAAATCCTAAAATTTGAGGTAATTACTGCTGGAAAATCAATAAACGTTTATCTCTTATCAAAAACTTTCTCCTACTTGGGTTCTTCCCCCCTTATTAGATAAAAGGCAGCGTTTCGCTTGCACGCTTGCTACACGCTTCTCCTCCTGCCGTTAAACCCTCCATTTCATACTACTTATCATTCATTCATCTGTTATGTACCTGATTTTAGAATGCGTCTTTAAATCATTATGAAATTATTTTTTGCTATATCTAAAAGCATAGGAATGAACGAAACTAAGAGGCTTTCAGAAAAATGCACACTAATTATAATTAAAAAGACAAAGTAAAAACACGTATATTAAAATAGATCAGTATCCATCAACGGTTTCAAACTAATTAATAAAAGTATTTTATCGCTTTGATGGATAAGAAAGTTTTTATCAATTTTTAGTCACTGGAATATTACGGAAACAAATAATTTTAGAATTATTACTACCTCGGAGAATACACATTGCAATTTTATGAACTGATGCAATGTAGCCTTGATGAAAAAAATATGAATGTACATTCTGATCGCATGAAAAGTGTAATCAACACAAAATGCACTTTAATACGTAATGATGTTATCGTAAAATATTTCATCTTACTTCCTGTTGTATATTAGATTAATATTAGTATATTCTTTTATTTTAAATGAGACTATTTTTCAACAAGTTGGATTGTTTCACGTCATAAAAGCTATTTTTCATTTGTTTTCAATTGCAAAACTCGCGGAAGCGGAATAATGACCTTAATTTGAACGTATCTGAACGTTTTGAAATGCTAAACAATGAACGTATGCCATTTTGAAACCCAAAAATTAGATGCACAATTAATATGTGTAAGAAAAATTTATTTAGAATGTACGATTTAAGTATTTTACTTAAAAGATTTATCAAATAATCTTACATTATTTTGTCATTAGAAGAGGAATAAATTTTGATAAAAATCACTGTAACATATTGGAGAATTTTTATTTTACTAGCCTATCTTGTTGTACGAAAAATTCGTTAAAATATATATTTAATGTCAGAAGTGAAAGAGAAAACATTATAAGAAAATGTCGCGTTATCTCTCGCATGTACTATTTAGTGTAAGAGCTAATGGGCGGTTTGAATTCGGGCGAGGGAATAGCGGATTATCGTTTTAGTACTCCAAAAAAAGAAAGAGTTTTTACTGAGCTTTATTATTATGATTAATGTCAGCAATTCACATTTTCGAATGTTTTTTCTTTATTTCCACAATAATTTTACCCATCAATACACAAATACGTAACATGCATTTTATGTTATCTTCACCTGTTTTCTCCTTTGAGTTTTTTTACCTAAACAGGATGGCTATGAAAAATTTAGGATCGGGGATTTTCCTTTCCACTACCAAGAAAATTTATTTTAAAATATTGAAATGTGTTATTGAACTCTTCCAAGTGTTATTAGATTTAGGACCTAGCGAAGGGTATTAAGCATTAAACTGAAATACTTGCTAAATGAGCTTGGACCTATTTACGCTGCTTAACGAAATCTCACAGAAATACTCATTGTGATGATATTGCACATACAAATTGCACATACAAATGGTTCCTTTGATTAATTCCGTGTATAAAATGCAAATAGCATGATGCCAGATTTAATATAATAAATTAAGATTTCGTCTCCACATTTCCATTGTCACATAAAATGCTGAAAAAGACAAGTATAACGCAGTAATTTCAGCTCTTTAAAATCAGAAGGGCATAATTTGTTTATCTAATGGCCATTCAACCTGATAACATTATAACGTTACACTGGTAATTAAAAAATTCCTTTCTCGTTAAGTGGATCCCGATGAGGCACAAGATGAGATCATCGACCCTGATCCTAGCTTTCGCTGCAAAAGCAATCATGGAAGATTTACTCACGATGAGTATTGCCACTGGTACTATAACTGCCACGACAAGGAAGCTTCTATCCGCCAGTGTAAAAAAGGGAAGTTCTATGACACCAGAAGGAAGAAATGCTACGATGCCAAAGATGTCTCATGTGAAGGACGACAAAAGCCAGATGGTAATAATTTAGAACTTGTTTAAATTGAAACCCATTACAATTTGATATCATTAACGATGTCGCAATTAGTTATAACTTCCTTCATTACATTTTTAAAAATATTTTAGTCATTAGAGAAGGGCTAAAACCGTTTTCTTATAAGTCTAACTTTGCTTACGTAATAGTTGATGACAATTCAGATTTGATTTCATTCTTGTCTATATTAATGCTGCCCTAATTAGAAATAAATATCGTATTTTTGTGATTAGTTCAATTATATTTTAGGTGTTTGATTCAGTTATTTTGCTTTCTATAAATAAAGTTATTAAGGCAAAATTAATTGTTTAAAATGCATAACACGCAAAAATTAACCAAATACTGCAAATGTTAGTTCATATAGAGTAAAAACGATACATTTAGTAAAACGTTTTTACTTTCTTGTACGAAGTAAAGGAAGTATTGTAATCGCGAAAAATTTCGGGTATCGTATTTCAACGAAAATATCCACTCTTGATTCTATTTGAACAATGTTTTTGTTACATTTGTACGTATGGAAAGAATAAATTATTCTTCTTTCCACAACTAATTGTGAAATGTATTTAAAATGGATTCAGAAGAGATTTTTTTCGTGACATCTGTACGTACCTATATACGTACATGTATATGTATCTTGCATAAATCAAAAACGAGTAGCCTCAGAACATTGAAATTTTGTATATAGGACTGCAATAACATGTAGTTGTGTACCTACTTTCTTGGTTGCAATCGGTCGCACCAAAAGTGTATAAATGTATGCATTTATATACCAACTCTGTTACCCAGCTGGGTGAGTGAAGTTTTCATTCTTATATGTTGGTAAATTATGCATTTTTTTTTGTTTTAAAATTTAATTATATTGTTCTTATGTATCGGTTATGGTTTTTTTGCCTTTAATTAATCTGTATGTAATTATTGTAGAATTATCAACAATTTAAAATTTCTTGAAGTTCCAGTAAGCCTAACGACGTCGCCATTTGTTTGCATTTGAAACTTAGTAGCACCGTGAATTTAGTAAGTTTCTGAACCAAATTCAGTGTCTTTTTGCCGAGTAGGACCAAACGTTTTCTGCACCGAAAACTCTTTCTGCCTCATTTTAATTAACTTAAACTCTCATTTGAATTGTAAAAATGTTTTTTTAAGGTTTTTAACTCTGTTTGGTGTTTTAGATTTTTCTGTAATTTACAATTTTTAATGAAGATGTTTTGAGAATTTATGTACTTTCTGCTTGCCGCGAAATGAGATTTAAATTGATTGAATGAGAAAGCATTACTAAACTGAAAATTATCATCTATATTCTTCTTGTTCATTCTTCACACACAAGTAAATTTTTTTCCTTTCACAAATGACAGGTATATTTGAGCAGACCTTTGTTAATTATTTAACTGCAAGCATACATAGTTAGTACTCATCCTGTGATAATAATTATTCTAATTTAATTTTTGGAAACTAATGCTCAAACGTCTTTTTTCGTAAAAACGTTTTTGCATTTTTTAAAAATTGATGATGATAATTTTCTTTTTAGTTACCATACTGTCATAAATTTATATAAATTTATAGTCTGTTTTGCTATTAATATTTGCAATTTCAGCAGCTTTTGGTAGAAAAGAATCCACTAGCCACAAACCAACAATCTCATTCTTATGAAATATATAAGTCTTCTGTCGATTTCATTCTATGATGCGGGGAAATGTCGCAAATTCCGTCTGAAATTTATGCTCATATTATTGGGAATGTCGATGGTATATCTTTATGTGAATGGCATCAAAAATTCAATAAATGCAACATTGAAACTTCAAACAACCTGCTGGAACAGCTCCGTGTTTTCATTACAGTTGCCAATAACGTGATGCAATATCTCAGTGTTTCCAAAGTACCTGACAATAACCTGATGCTATAGCCCAGCGTTTCCAACGAAACTGCCAATGTGTGGCAATAGCTCAGCGCATTCATCCTTCTGTCCATTTCCAGTGCATTACATTATTTTTTTGACGCATTCTAACAACAACAGTGGTTAAAATGATTCCGATGCCGACTTCAGTTCGAAAACAAAAAGGTTACTGGAACATTTAAAGAAGGACACCATGGGTATATTTCATTTAATGATACTGAACTTTTTTGGATGTGTGAAATGGACTTAAAATGGCCTTATCTAAAGCAGCTCTTAATATCCGTTGATTACAATACCAACCACAGCATACATTTAAGTTCCGCAAAGCAGAATAATAAATTGCAAGCCGAAGCTTAGAAGAAGGCTGAGTGATAGTTATAAAAATTTAATTACTTCTTCGCATGTGAAAGTTTCCTACACCTGATATCTACAAGTTAAGACATTCAAAACAAAATTTGGCATTAAATATATTTGTAAGGATGAAATCGATGGCAAATTTTAGTTTTTGGGATTCCTTATTTTGTAAATCTCCCTAATAGATAATTAATTAAAATAAGAACATTATTAATATTTTTTCAAAATTTCTTTATATTTGCTATATTGCTAATTTCTGCTCCAGACTGGTTTGAATTAACAATGTTGTAATGTTTAAACTTTGATTTATTCAACATATCGCAGGTAAAATTTATCAGTATTCCCTTTGCCCTGTATTATAATAATGCTACAGTTACTATTACTTTTCTTCTTGAATTTCGTATATTATAATAATTATTAAATTTTCTTTGTGTCACCTAATTTTAAAAAGGCATAGTATAAGAAAAAATTTTATTTTTCAGACGTGGATGTGACACCGGAGTTTATTACGACCGAAGGTAAACTGGATTTTCTAATTTCCAAATGTTATCATTAATATGCCATGCAAGGTTATATTCTCAATTATGAAATCAATGTTTAATTTGTAGTGACACATTCTGTGTTATTTTTTAAAACAGTATCTAGAACAGAAACACCGGAATTTCAGTGCCCAAGAAAAGATGGAAAATTTGCTCATGAAAGAGACTGTGGAAAATTCTACGATTGTAAGCATGGAGAATACAAAATTCACAAATGTCCTAAAAATAAACTTTTCGACGAGGAAAGACGCAGCTGCGAGGATGATGATCATGTTTCATGTGGACAAAGAATTCATCCAGATAGTTAGTATCCTTATTTACATATTTTTACAGATATATAAATGGCCGTGCCGTGAATACTAGCCAATTTACCTTAGAAAATTCTCCATGAAAGCAGCGCTACTCTCTTAGCTAGATAGCCCTCATGAGATTTGCCATATCCAAGTAGCCTAACCTAATCTAAATGCACATACTAGGAACTCCTGAATAATTTATGTCTTCTTATGTGCTACAGATTTTTCTTAAAATTATTATCAAGCCATCAGTTGTGAATTCCAGAATGAATCAAAATCTAAAATTATTATCAACCCATCAATTGTGAATTCCAGAATGAATCAAAATTATAAAATATTATGATTACACTAAACATTAGTTAACTGACAGGTCAAATGCAAGCGGTGATTACATTTTAATGAAGAAACTCAATAATCTTCTTCATTAAAATGTATTCATTCTGATAATATTAAAATATATGCTCGTAATATTAATATTTTTAGATTGTTCTGTTATTTTATCAATAAAAGAAATGTTTGTACACAAACAGAATTCTTTCATCAAATGTAGCTACACCACCAGTAATTTAATAAGGATTTCCCCCCAGATTGTCGTAACAGTTTAGCTATCATAATGATTGATTTGACGAAAACTGAAGAAACATGCTTACAGAAAGTGGTTGACATTGGCTTAAAAGGGTATTTGTAAAAACGCAAATTCAGGCCTAACTACCGACGTTTAGCGGTTTCATCCACTTGGCCAAAAATGAACTAATTGATCAGAACAACAACGTCAGCTTTTAATAGTGCCCCTAAATATAAAGACAAATAATATACATATCTCTGTGGTGCCGGGAACACCGGAATTGGAGAGACAATGAATGGGGACGAGTACTCTTTACAGATGAGAGCAGATTCAGTCTGAGCAGCGATTCTCATTGCATACTCATCTGGAGAGAGCGGGGAAGCCGCAATCATCCCTCGAACATCATTGAAAGGGACAGGTATGGAGGTGGCGGTGTTCTCGTTTGGGGAGGCATCATGCTTGGTAGTCGTACAGACCTTCACATCTTCGACGCAGGTTCAGTCAACAGGACCCGTTATTGTAACGAGATTCTTCTTCCATATGTGCGTCTTTTTAGAGGCGCTATGGGTCCGCAGTTCCTTTTCATGGACGACAATGCACCATGTCATCGCACAGTAGCTTCCGAACAGCTCTTACAGAGTGAGGATATTTAACGTATGGATTGGCCGGCACGATCTCCGGATCTAAATCCCATCGAGCATGTATGGGATTTTCTAGGCAGACGCTTGGCAGCTCGTACCTTACCACCAGTAACGATTCCGGAGCTTCGATTGGCGCTGCAAGACGAGTGGGCAGCAATGCCTCAACAACTCATTGACACCCTCATTCTCAGCATGGGCAGACGCTGTGAAACCTGCCCAGCAGTCAGGAGAGATCATATCCCCTATTAAAGACCGGATGTTTCTTGCTGGACACCCATCACAGGGATGTTTTGGCCTTCAGTCGCATTGGGCTCCATGCTACGTTTTCAATAAAGCTTCTTTTTATCTCTCTGATTTCTCTTTTAGTAAGTGTTGCTTACATTACTCATGTCCTTACGCATTGGGGATCTTACGGTATTAAATGTGTTGATTTGGAAAGCTTTTGTACAAAGTTATATTGAAAAAACCGTCTCGTCCTTAATTTTTGCACACCAGTGTATATATATACAGAGAGAGAGAGATAGTAATAATTTTATTATTTTTGTGTTTTAATATACTTTAAATATATTTTAGATATTGAAATCAAATTTTGATTCAATTCAGTGAAACCTGAGCTTTCCTGAAATTTTGTGCGCATAAACATTTGAGATGAAAATACAGTGCTTCACAGAAACGTTTTCTTCAATTTGATGTAGATTTTTTTCTTTCATTGTGGAAGCGATTTTTTACAGATTGCTTATTTACTCATTGTTAGGAGTTGAAACATTAATACCTCGAAAATTCAATGATTTAACGGGGAGGAGCAGCTAAAATTGGAGTATCTGTTAGCGAAGATTGGCCTGTGTTTTCCTACTTAACAGAAATTCAAAAATGAAAAGAAAAAAAAAATCTTCATGTCTTATTGGTTGTACATGCACATGATTCGTAATGTAGTCTTGACAAGAAAATGTAAATAACGTCATTCACATTTAAATGTAATGACTCGTGATCTCATCTTCAATACTGCAACTTCACTTCTTGCAACAATAAATTTGGACAATTCTCATCCAGAATGTAAATAACTGAGAATTTAAGGCAGTAATTTGAGATTTTTAAGTCAAAAGTTCCCTATTTGGTTCATAAGTAACATTCTACAATGAAAACCCATCACCCCAAAACACTGAAAACTAAATATATGTGTTATTAATTCCTAATTTCTTTGCAGTGGATCCCGATGAAACGCAGGATGAGATCATTGACCCTAATCCTAACTTCCGCTGCAAACAGAATCACGGAACATTTACTCACGATGAGCATTGCCACTGGTATTACCATTGTCACGATAAGAAAGCTTCTATCCGCCAGTGTAAGAAAGGGAAGTATTATGACACGAAAAGGAAGAAATGCTACGATGCCAAAGATGTCTCATGTGAAGGACGACGAAAGCCAGATGGTAATAATTTAGAACTTGTTTAAATTGAAACCTATTACAATCTGATATCACTAACAATGTCATAATTAGTTATAACTTCGTTCCTTATATTTTTAAAAACATTTCAATAGTTGGAGAAGGAATAAAGCCTTTTTTCTTCGCAGTCTAATTGCTTGTGTAATAATTGACGAGAATTCAGATTTGATTTCATTCTTGCTAGATTAATACTGTCCTAATTAAAAATAAAATATTGTATTTTTTGTGATTGATTCAATTGTATTCTAGGTATTTAATTCAATTATTTTGCGTTCTAAAGTTAATAAAGGCAAAAATTGTTTAAAATACATAACGTGCATTTGAAATTTATCAAATGCTGAGAATGGTAGTTATTATATAGAGTAAAACCTCATACCCTTAGTAAAACGTTTTTTCGTTACCGAAATGAAAATTATCATCTATATCTAACTTCATCTTGTTCTTTGTCCACATATAAGTAATACTTTTCCTTTCACATATGATAAGTGCATTTGACCAGATCTTTACTAATTATTTAACTGCAAGCATAGATAGTAATTACCAATCCTGTATAGTCATTTTTCTAAATTACGATGAACGTACGTTCTAGGGAATTAATGCTCAATCAATCGTCCTTCATTTGGAAAAGCTTTTCTGGACTTTTATTTTAAATTCATGATGATAATTTCCTTGTCAGTTGACACACTCGCATAAATTTATAGTCTGCTTAGCAATCAATATTTACAATTTCAGCAATTTTTAGTAGAAGGAATCTGCTAGCCACAAGCCAACAATCTGGTTCTTTTGAAATATTCTAAGAAGCTTGGAAGAAGGCTGATATGAAGTGGTAGATACGTTAAGTTTAACTATTCATTCGCATTTGAAAGTTATCTATATCTCGTTTCTGGAAGTTACCACATTCAAAACAAACTCTGGATGAAATCTATTCCTAAGGCTGAGTGGCGCATTTTCGTTTCTTCGAGGGCTCATTTTGCAAACCCCTTAATGCAACCCCCTTAATTAATATACCATTATATTTTTTTTTCAAAATTTCTTTATGTTTACAACAGTGCTAATTTCTAAACTTTGAATTACTCAACATATCGCAGGTACCAGCATTACCTTTCCTACTACATTACAATAATGTTACATGCATTATTGCTTTTTTTTCATCATAATTTCTAAACTTCCTTTTGTGTCACATAATTTAGAAAAGTCATATATAAGAAAACATTCTTTTTTTTTTCAGACGTGGATATGACAACGGAGTTTATTACGACTGAAGGTAAACTAAATTTTCCAATTCAAAAATGTTATCATTAATGTGCCATACAAAGTTATATTGTAAATTATGAAATCAATGTATAAATTGTGCTGATTTTAATTTATAGTGATACATTCTGTGTTGTCTTTTTAAAACAGTACCTACAACAGAGACGCCGGAATTTCAGTGTCCAAGAAAAGAGGGAAAATTTGCTCATGAAAGAGACTGCGGAAAATTCTACGACTGTAAGCGTGGAGAATATAAAATTCACAAATGTCCTAAAAATAAACTCTTCGACGAGAAGGAACGCCATTGTGAAGATGAAGACGATGTGTCATGTGGACAAAGAATTCATCCAGATAGTTAGTATACTTAATTATATATTTTTGTAGATATATAAATGCCCGTGCGGTGAATATTAACCAGTTTATTTTAGAAAGTCTTCCATGAAGGCCGCCCTCCTCTGTTAGCTAGATAGCCTTCGTGGGATTTGCCATATCAAAGCAGCTAACCTAACCTAAATACATATACTAAAATCTCCTGAATAATTTATGCCTTCCTATGCGCTACATTTTTTCCTAAAATTATCATCAACCCATGAATTTGAAATTCGAAAATAAATCAAAATTTGACAAATTTTGTGATTACAGCATGAATTGCTTAACTGATGAGTCAAATCCAACCGGTTGTCCATTTATTTAAATGATAGGTCAAATGCAACCGGTGATTACATTTCAATGAAGAAGATAAATAAGCTTCCTCATTAAATATATTTATTCTGATTATATGAATATACTTGCTTTTTAAATATTTTCGAATTGTTTTGCTACCTTATCTAAGAAAAGGTTTTCACAAGAATTCAGATGAAAAAACTTTTAACTACTTAAAAGCGCACTTTTTAAATATCAATAAAAGAAACTTGTATAAACAAACAGATTTCTTTCATCAAATGCATCTACAGCACTAGTAATTTAATCAGGATTTTCTCCTGAATTGTCGTAACAGTTTAGCTAGCATAATGATTGATTTGAGGAAAGCTAAAGAAACATTCTTTCAGAAACTGATTGACATTCGTTTAAAAGAGTATTTGTAAAAAATTAGCCTAGAAGCTGACAACATTATTTGAATAAAATCTTAATTTGTGCAACTTCTTCATACCAAACTGAAAGAGAAACACGCCAGTATGTAATTTCAAAATAAACAAAATAAAAGCAATTTAATTAATCTGGCATAAATTTTGAATTACATATGAATCCGTTTACTTCAGAGAATCTTTAGCATAAATTTTTCTTGCCCCTGAAGAGGGATCCCTGTCTGATCGACTACGAAGTCAGTAAAGTTTGATTCAAAATTTAAAGTTCCAATATAATAATAAAAAACAATATAAATACGAATAATAAGCAGATAAATCAAAATTATAACTTAAATTAGCTGCAGCCTTTTAATTCTTCATATTAATTTGGGTATTTCCTTCTCTGTTTTAAAAATAGCAATTACTTAATACCCTTTTCTGGACAGCGTCATTTCTAGATTAATCTATATCATATTACACATAAGGATACATAAGGATGATGTATTACATAAGGATGATGATGTAGCTAATGTGGAATTCCAAATTTTTGAAATCGAAACGATTCTCTTCATGAGCTGTTATATTAGAAAACTACGCCATTTCTTTCCCGTCTTCGGCCTAACTAGACAGCTCCTATGCTGCTCGCTTCTTATTGGAAACAATGTCATAAGTGTTCTACAATAAACGCGATTAATATGCCAAGTAATTGTAGCCGCAAATATCAGTTGAAATAAAAATGAATATTTAATCTGCCTCAGCTGCTCAATTTGCTGTTTATTATGGATCAACATCTACGCCATGAACTTTCCTCTATCATTATTCAAATTAATATATGCATACAATTTTTTTAATTATTCTTGTACTTTAATAGGCTTTAAATATATTTTAAATATTGAAATCAAATTTAGACTCAATTCAATGAAGTCTGTATTTTCCTAAAATTTTGCGCGCATAAATATTTGCGATGAAATACAGTGCTTCACAGAAATGTTTTCTTTAATCTGATGTGCAATTGTTTTTAATGTAAAAGTGATTTTTTACAGATTTCTCATCTACCCAGTATTAGGATTTGAAATATTAATACCTTGAAGACTCGGGGAGGGGACGCTAAAAGTCCAGTATGTGTTAGCGAAGATTCGCAGTATTTACATATTTAATAGAAATTTGAAAATGAAAGGAAAAAAGAAATTTTCATCTCTTATTGGTTTCCCGTGCAGATAATTCCTAATGTAGTAATGCTAAGAAAACGTAAGTAACGGCATTCCCATTTAAATTTAAGGAATAGTGATCTAATCTTCAATACTGAATCTTCACTTCTTGCAACAAAAAATTTCATTTCTTGTCCAGAATGTTAATAACTCACTGAGTTTTTCAAATCAGAAGCTCACTATTCGGTTCAAAGATGACATTCAAGAATGAAAAACCATTACCCCGAAACACTGATAACTAAATATATGTGATATTAACTCCTAATTTCTTTCCAGTGGATCCCGATGAACCACAGGATGAGATCATTGACCCTACTCCTAACTTCCGCTGCAAAACCAATCACGGAAAGTTTACTCATGAAGAATATTGCCATTTGTATTACCACTGCCACGATAAGAAAGCTTCTATCCGCCAGTGTAAGAAAGGGAAGTACTATGATACCAGAAGAAAGAAATGCTATGATTCGAAGGATGTCTCCTGTGAAGGACGACGAAAGCCAGACGGTAATGTTTTAGAATTTGTTAAAATTGTAAACTACTTTTAGCCGACATCTCTAATAATATTTCAGTCAGTTTAGTGGCCCAAAAGGGGCGCCATCTCGAATGGGCTATTAGTCTCGAAACCGGATTTTGCGTCGTCTACTATAAAGAGTGAACCACTTTCCAAATTGTTGCCACCAAATATTATCGCTCTGTTTTTTATTAACAAACTCAACGATCTGAAAGAGACAAATGGCAACACTGTTCGAAACAAAACCTTTTTTTATCTCCAGCTCGCAAGGTTGTCCTATCGGAAATTCTAAAAATATGTTGGTTTTAAATATTTTTGGATTTTTCTATTGAATTGAAATGTATGAATTGTAAGTGCAAAGAACATAATATTTAATTAAGAAATTTAACGCACTGAATGGTAATAACAAAAAAAAACAGAAAAAGAGTTTTTCAAGCCATCTTACTAAAAAAATTGAATACTGATATGATGAACTAAGAAATGACAAAAAAAAATATAAAAGTGTATGCCAATACTTAACACTGCATTGGGATTCTAAACATATGCTCCTATGCTGCTTTTAAAATTTTTGTAATTTTTTTGTTGAATTGTATATGGCATATGTGGGAAGAAAATGATACTTCATAATAAAGCTAAAAAGACGTGTGTCTGAACGCCAGGGGATTATCACAACGGCAGGCGATCGCTTTCTGTTGCTATATACAAGATACCGTATACCGTAGATCAGTAACAACACGAAAGCTGGCACCGCATCTCTCTGCTGCTGCAAGATGGCCCATATCCCGCCAAACAATGCAGCGTCGACTGCATGAAGGTATATTGCACACCCGACCTTTTGTGATGTGTGTTCTTTTGTCTCCATCGCATGTCAGAGTGCTGTTGAATTGAGCCTGTGAACATTGCATTTAGACACCGAGCAATGAGGCCATGTACTCTTTACGGATGAGTCTCGATTTAACACCTCAAATAATTCTCGAAGAGCAGTGATATGGCGAGAGCCATGGACATCCTATTGGGCACCAAATATTGTCGAAAGAGACCATCACACAGGAGAAGGCTTACTTGCACGCTCTGGGATAGCAACGAATGGCCGCACCGACCCCTACGTGGTTCCGCCACAGCCGTTCAATATTGTGGTGAAATACTGCTTTCGCTTGTGCGCCTTTTTTACGTATTTTTGTAATAGGCATCAGCGCGATATTTCCGGACTATAACGACCGCCCGCATAGAACTCCGTTGAATTTTCTGGAGAGTAAAACCACTGAACATCTGCCATTGCCAGCGAGACCACAGGACCTGAATCCTATAGTGCATGTGTGAGACAAATTGGAACGATGGATGGCAGATCGCATTGTGCCGCCAGACACCCTCCACGAGCTCTGACATGTATTAGTATCATACCCGTTACTATTAGCATAATGTTCCCACTGCATATACTTCCGCCCCGTTTGGTCTTTCGCGGTGTAATAGTCGTAATACACGTATTTTTGTATGTCTTTATAGTTTTGTTATGTGGTCTAATAATGCCACACCAACCTCTTGGTTCAATTTCATGCATATACATTAAACAATTTTCATTTCATTCTGCGCTTTGCCTTTGTTGCATATATTTTGAGCGGGAGTGTATTTTAATAGTAAGCCACCTATTTTTTTCGAACATAAAAGCACTGTTTGAATGCTCTTCACTTGCAAAGAGGCCAAAATTCAACCCCGTTCTATCTGCAACTGATATCCTCAATAATGTTCATAGTATCTTTTTACAATTGCCCAGTGTAAATAATATCCCAATACGATACCTTATAAGCATGTTTAATTGAGTTAGAACGCCTCTTTGCAACTTTCATGGCAAGTATCAAAGTTGCAAAGAGGCGTTTTCGTTGGCCATTTGTTGGGTAACTCTCAGAATGTAGCCCAATTAAACGTATTTTTAAGGTATCGTATTTGCCAGTCAATGTAGGTAGTAAAACGACATCACAAACATTACTGAGGACATCAGATTCAATTGCAGATAACCAGGTGGTTGAATTTTGTAGAATTAACAGTGATTCCAGCGATGTTAAATTGGGCTTGTAAAGGAGCAAATCATAAAATGGTTTCCAGCATGAGGAGGCTTGAGAGAAAGACGTGAGACATAAAGATTGCCTAAAACTTGTTGTACAGGTGGATTCATGATTAAAAAAAATAATATTACAGCAGTAAAACATTCCCCCCCCCCAAGGACGAGCTCTAGCCGTTTGCTCTAGGCGTTCGCCTCTACGAAGGCGGAAGTGGTGTTTTCTTTATTATGGAGGCACTTAATAAGTGAGCATCCGTTGCTTCCTATGAAGAGATAAGGAAACTACACCTTTGCCTTCTCCGAGTTTCAAACCCGGACCAGTACAGCAGTCAGTATTACTAATTACTTTCCCGGCTGGGCGGCAGAGTACGGAATTTAAATGTATATATAAACTAACAGGGTGCGAAACACGAGGTAAAATATTTTTGTAGTAATAATATAGGTACGAGATGTAATGAATAAATAAATGCGAAATACAAAATAAGTAAATGCACAATAAATAATTACCAATAAATTCATATAATGCGACACTAGTGCGAAATAAATGGTAAATTTAAATATATATATAACATTAAAAAAGAAAGAGATTCTGCATTTACGCATTCCAGAGATAAGCTTTAATTTACAGCGATAATAATTAAAAATTGGTGTTACTTGCCTCCGAATTATGTGAGAAATATGGGCTCAATCAGTGCCGATCTGTATATCGCCGCTGATTGAGCCGGGAGTATGATATATTCACTCATGTCAGGTAAATAAAAAAAATTCTGGTTTGCGAAATAACAACAACCAGAGAATCGGCTAAATCAAAGAATAAGCACAGGCGATAATTCTTGCTAAAGAAAGCGTACTAGCTACACGAAAGCCAGCCGGTATTGTGCTACCAGAGCAACGTCAATTCGGTGCTTCATTGAAGGCTGCCAGAGACGAACTATCGAGGATGACTCACAAATTGTCTTCCCTACTGAATGAGAGAGAGAAAACTCGTAGGGCCATTTCTTGGATCTGACTGCTACTTAAAAGATCTTCGTAGTTGTAAAGAAATCAGGCATATACTCGTGAGAAACAAACAGGATTACTATAACCGTTAATTATAATGTTACGTGTGATATGCTTCCACTCAGTGAAGTACAATTATAAATGCAAACAAAAATTTTATTGGAGGAGTTGGAGATGATTCTGAAAGCTGGATCGAATTTCCATCTATCGATTCATATACGGGAAAATTTCTTTCGCGTAGTTTCTCACGATGTTCAACATATCCCACAATACGTAATTCGCTCATAAAGCGGAGTTTGACAGTAAATTTTTGTTGCAAAACGTAAATTTTCCTTTTCCCGTCTTTTATCGTAATGTTTTTGTAGCATTATTATTTTTTTCCACTTTCGTATCAGATAAAATGCTGTGAGATGAAACTTTCAGTTCAAAGAAATGTATGTGATAAAAATTGTATTAAAATGATTATTAATCTCCTTTTATAGAATACAAATTGGTAAAATGCGTAGATTAACGAAGTGTTGTATTTTTCAGAGGTGGACATCACAACAGAGTTTATTACGACAGAAGGTAAATATTTAATTTTCTACATGATAGCTTAATGACACGAAGTTGCTTAACGTAATTATGAACTAATAAATAAATATGAATGTGTACGAAATTAATAAATTACACTGATTTCTATTATCAAGTATATATTTTGTGTTATTTTTTAAAAACAGTATCCACAACAGAGGCGCCAAAATTTCAGTGCCCGAAAAAGAGCGGAAAATTTGCTCATGAGAAAGACTGCGGGAAATTTTATGACTGCAAACGTGGAGAATATAAGATTCACAAATGTCCTAAAAATGAGCTCTTCGACGAGAAGGAACGCGATTGTGAAGATGAAGACGATGTGTCATGTGGGCAAAGAATCCACCCAGACAGTGAGTACCACTTATTAAATATTTGTATAAATACATAAAGAGAGTGTCCTATGGACCTGGGAGATTGTTTAAAATAATATAAAATCAACAAGTTGGTGAATCAGTACAGTTTTCCCTTATATATTTACCAAAGAGGACATCTGGGGGGCCATAAGATACATTTTAGTTCACATTTTCACAATAGGTGGCGTGTTAATGTCACACTATTGAAAACAGAGTGAAAAATATTAAGATAACACAGCATTTATTCTTATGCATTTGCGAGCATACTGCACTCCTACTAATAGCAACAGCAATCCATTATTAAGCTCTCAACTTCCCTTCTCGTAAAGGATTCAAAATTTGACCATTTTCGCTCTATCAATAAAACAGTTTTATTTGTTGGTAGATCTGAATTAAAATGCATCTCCTGCCGAAAGAATTTGCCTCTGTTATAAATCTTTAAAAGAAAGCAGTGGAATGACAGTTTCTTGATTTTATATTAATTTTTTGGGAGGGGGAGGATAACGTAAATGAGCACAAATATAAAATTCATGTAAAATAACCCTACTTCAAAACCCCGTACCCTTTTTGGTAATCTATATTTTTCCTAAAAGTAATACCATCACATCAATTTTGAATCCCAGCATAATTCAAAATTTTAGAATGTTACGTTTGTAGCATTAATTGCTTAACCGATGTATAAAAGGCAGGCGGTAGTTTGTGTGTTAGGTGGTTCTTCTAGACCTCTTCTAAAATCTCATTCTGAAAATAACAGTAGTTCATAATATAAATATTTTTAGATTGTTTTGCTGTAACCCACAAATATTTGCACAGATTTTTCAAAAGAATTCTATTGAAAAATTAAAGTTATTTATAAGCGTGTTTGCTTATCGGACATAAAGGTTGCAATTTGTTTTATATCTTAAAGATGATGTATTATTTTTGGTTAACGTGAAAACCCAGTCCTGGTACAATAAAATCCGTAGACACCATCATACCTTCAAAACTGACGGATGAAGGATGGAAAGAATCTAGAAACAGCATTCTAATATACCTTAGATAATGTTGCCACTAAATGAAACTTAAGAATCATTGATTGATTTTCCGCGCGCTCGTGCTTAGCCGATTCTCTGGTTGTTGCAATTTCGTAAACCAATTATTGGCCACTTTAAATAAAAAGAATATTTATCTAAGAGATAAGAAAAATTAAGTATGTTTTGCCTATCTTTATAATAGTATTCTTATTGTAAAGTATTGTCAACAAAAAGTTTTTACAGTGTGTTCTTATTCTTTGCTGAATTCCGTTTCACTCGTTACTTATTAGCCGAAAAGAGCAATTTGCCCAGAACGACTATTAATTTCATTTCGGCATTTTGCGTTCCTTCACTATATACGGAGTTTCAATTTTCAAATTGTTGCCACCAGCCTTGCATTATATTTAAAGAAATTGAATAATGAAGAATCTGCTTGAATGTACATATGTTTCTAGCACAGTGAAAAAAAAGGTACCTAGAGACATCAAATTTTGAATAACGTAGTCCTCCACCCAAATAGGGGCATCTAGAAGACCACCATTTACCAATTCAAAAAGGAATTTGTATTATTATCTGTTTCATATTTTGTAAAACTTTAGTGAATTTTTGGTTAACAAACTCAACGATTTTAAAACTAGCCATGGCAACACTGTACGAAAAAAAAATAAATATATTTATTTTGCATCTACGAACAGTTACATTTCGCTAATCGAGAAATGTGGAGTTATAGTTGTCCCGTTAGTGAGCTTCCTGCATCAGTGCCATCAATTTTAAATTTAATTCAATGCTTTACATATTCTTTAAGTACAGTGGTCTTTCAGAAATGTATCTGAACAATGAGTATCGATGTATTATTATTAGTGTTCCCTTTCAGTACGATATCCCATAAATTAAAAGAAATATTCAAAACTGCTATAAAATGCGCTTTCGGTGAGTGTGATCTTTTCCAACAATAAGTAAATGGTAGTCACTTCAGACCTTAAATGGACTGTAATTTTCTCAAAACATTTATGCATTAAAATTATAACATCAACTGAATTAATTAAAGAATTTTAAATTTCCTTCTTTATTTTATAGTGGATCCCGATGAGCCCCAAGATAAAATAGTCGATCCTAATCCTAATTTTCGATGCAAAAGCAAGCACGGAAAGTATACTCATGAGGAATTTTGCCACTGGTATTACAAATGTCACGACAAGAAAGCTTCTATTAGGGAATGTCGAAGAGGAAAATACTATGACATTAAAAAGAAGAAATGTGTTAATTCAGAGGATGTCTCTTGTGGAAAGCGTAAAGAACCTGAAGGTAATGTTAGCTTTATTTCATATCTTTATACCGTATCTACACATATCAAAGCAAAAACATTTTCATGCTACCTTATTATCACGGCTCTCATTATTTAAATTGCATCAAGATTATCGATAAATTACAAATGTATATCGCAAATTTTCGCAATATGTCCGACAGTCCTAACTTCGATCATTTATTATGGTGTTACGTTTTTTATTACGACTGCGTTATTTCTTGGCCGATTTCATGTATGCGAACGCAACGTAAAATGCCTCTTGCACACCAAATACACAAAACAGAAAAATACAAGACACTAATTAAAAAAATCTGATGTGTCCACCACATGACTTCCTTGTACAGAATATTAAATTATACGCATTTTTGTATTTCATTTTAACTTATTGAATTAAATCAACTTCGTCGATAAACCACAATAAAATAAATGCACTCTTTAAAATTCTTTACATTTGTTTACCATAGCGACACTCTGGCGCTAGGTTCACTTAACAGCGTTACATCTCATTCACTTTATAATTCAGAATGCACAAACATTATGTATATCATCTGAAGAATTATCTAATCGTTGCCACATGTTCGGGACAAGGTAAAAATACATTAAAAACTGATTAAAAATTATGAAGTAAATCTTAAACACGTATTTCCTCGAATAAATTCCAGAATTAATCAAGCATTTAATTCGCAATAATAAAAGAAGGCGTTATCTTCGTTGTTCACAGCTTAGTTTCTCTAGTTGGGCAACAAATCCACTATTCTGCTAAGTTTCAAATGTAAACAAATGCCATGGGAAAAATTAACAAATGCCATGGGACAATTCAAAAAACAATTTTTACAGTTTCTATGCAAAAACAAGCCATTTAGCCAGCCGGCAAGAAAGCTGACTTTTCGGTGCACAAAACTAAGTTTTCTTTTGGTCCCACTCGGGAAAAAGACATTGAAGGTGCAGAAACACTTAATTCACTATTCTGCTAAGTTTCAAATGTAAGCAAATATGGCTGCCATGAGAAAAATCATTCGGCTTAGCCGCACTTCAACAACTTTTAAATTGCTGATAATTCTACAAATCTTGCATGCAGATTTACTAAAGGATAAAAACGTTAACCGGAAGATAAGAACAACATAATTCAATCATTTTTAAAGCAAAAAAAACACAATTTACCAACATATAAGAATAAAAAAACTGAGCTCATTGAGCCGAGTAAAAGAGTGGATACATATATACATAAATTTATATACTTATGGTGCGGCCGATTACAATCAAAATAGGAGGTACACATCTACATGTTATAGCAGTCTTTCGACGTTCCGAGGCTATTCGTTTTTGAGTTGTGCAAGATACATACATACATATGTACCTACGTACGTACGTACGAACGCTACGAAAAAATGTCTTCGGAACTCATTTAAATCAGTTTTATAATTTTTTGGGAGAAAAAGTCCTTTATTCTGTCCTTACGTACGAATGTCACTCAAAAGCATCGTTAAATTTCATTCGATAGCGGTCAAAACAGATATTTTCGTTGACATATGATACCCGAAATTTTACGCGATTACAATACTTCCTGTTTACTTCGTACAAGTAAGTAAAAAACCTGACATCTTGTATTTAGTTTTGAATTATAATTCTTGGTGCGAACTCTGAAAAAGCGTTCCTAATAACTCTAAATATAATCAAACTAGATATTGCTCTCATTTAAAGCTAAGACATGTGAACATCCATTTCGCGCAGAACCTTCCTACTCAAATCAGCATAAAATTTATAATCCTATGCTGTAACTTTATTAATATGTAGAAATATTAAGTTTTTTTAAGCAGGAAACATGAAAAATGTGCATTGCCCTCGCCGGAACTTTAGCCTGGACCTCTCAAATACGCGCCGAGTATGCTACCGTTACATCACGAAGGCATGCTGAAAAGACGGAGAAAATGTCTCATAAGTAAACTAAAATTAAATTATGAAAAAATAGAACTACTTTATTTCTTAAAATCAAAATCGAAAACGCACAATTGGACTAATAAAAACAATTAATGGAACTTTTAAAATAGTGACACTATTTGTTAATAGATAATTAATTTTTAATTAACATTTTCTTCACATCATTTGACTTATTATGTCACAAAACTCGAAAGTTAATGATATGAATAATATTATTAACTGTTGTTCCTTTTCGCTCAGAATCTGACAATAATGAAATCTTTATACTCAAGCATTGCATTACAATTATTAATATTCTATCAATTATACTCATTCATATTAAAAGCCCATGTTTTATAGCCATTACTGCAATTTAAACCTGTATAAGATTTATTTCACATAAAATTTCCTGCAATATATAGTAAAACCAAGGTAATTATGTCTTTATTGCACGAATTTGTTTAAATGAGAATAAAAATGCTATGAGGTGATACTACATAGTATGAGAATACTTAATCCTAGGATCATGTATCCCTAGAAAATTTTATCAAATATTTCCATTATGTGCTACCGCGCGGGTGTGCCATCACCAACTCAACTGTTTCGTGTATTACTTTCTATGAGACTGGAAAGCTTATTACTTCATCATTAACACTATAGTGTTCTTGGAGTATAAGAATATCGAATTTCTCTTTTGATGCAAACTGTTCCGATGTGTTCTAATGTGAGCCTTAGGAAGTCCTCCACGAAGGGATATAAAACGGCCGTATAGTGCAATAATATCGGAGTGCATAACATTACATCCAAAACAATCCGTTACAAGGAAACTACATTGTGACCACGCACAGTGTGGTAAGTATTGCATGTTGAATAATAATTGATAGACTGTTAAACTTGCGCTCGAATTCTTGATGAGAGAGCCTTATCAGTAGCCGAGCGGATAAATATTGCTGAATACTGTTTTTTTCTACCTGGATTCGAACGCAGGTAAATGGTCTGGCTGCATATTTAGTTTTCGTGGTTTTCCCCATGTATAACGCAAATACGAGCCAATTTCTCTCACGAAGGCATCCGTTTCCTTCGGCAGGTAGCCTTTGTGTAATCTGACGCATTCAAATAATAAAAAGTGGAGAAAACATAGGCATTTGGGAACGTGGTGGCTTTGAGGAATACCAGTATTTAAAATCTGCCGATTCAAAATTCTCTCCAAGGTTTAGCGATACGAAAAGATATTATTGAACATAAAAATTTCATACTCTGTTAGTTCTTGATCATAACTGCAGTAAAATTTAGGCACATATATTTCATAATATATTTTTGCTTGAACTATATTAATCATATTAATGAAGCAAAATAGTGCACAAATAGCAGAAAATATTAGTTTGTTGAATTATTATCGCATTTTAATTACTTATATTTCAGACTATCACATATATTTAAAATTAAGTGCATAAATAATAAATTGATTCCAACAGAAACATCTACTGTACAACCGGAGACTACCACGATTACCTTTCCTGAGACAGAGAAAACTTCAGAAACTTCTATCATAACAAGTCCTCTGTCTACAACTAGTGAGCAGCCAGCAACTACATCGGCCTTTCCTGAGACAAAGACAACTTCAGAAACCTCCAACATAACAAGACTTCCCTCTACAATTAGTGAGCAGCCAGCAACTACATCGGCCTTTCCTGAGACAAAGACAACTTCAGAAACCTCCAACATAACAAGACTTCCCTCTACAATTAGTGAGCAGCCAGCAACTACATCGGCCTTTCCTGAGACAAAGACAACTTCAGAAACCTCCAACATAACAAGACTTCCCTCTACAATTAGTGAGCAGCCAGCAACTACATCGACCTTCCCTGAGACAAAGACAACTTCAGAAACCTCCAACATAACAAGACTTCCCCCTACAATTAGTGAGCAGCCAGCAACTACATCGGCTTTCCCTGAGACAGACACAACTTTAAGAATTTTCAACATAACAAGCTCTGCCGTTACAGTTACTGAGGTGCCAACAACCAAGACTCCTCCAAGGACAATTACGGAAGAACCAGGAACAAGTCCTTTAGTGTCAATTACCGATGAACTAACAACAAAGCCACCAGTGTCAATCACAGAAGAAACAGCAACAAGTTCTTTAGTGACAGCTGCTGAAAAACCCATTACAACAAGCCCTCCCATTACTGCTAGAGAAACGTCCACGCCAAGATTAAACAAGACTACTACTGATGACTCACTGACTACAACACGGAGACCTGTACCATCTGAACACCCAAGGACAACGAAAGGCCAAGTAACTGTGTCTGCTCACACAACAGCATACGAAGAATCTAGTACACCACCACCTTCAGCAACAGTATCTGAGTTACAAAGTACAACACAGTTGCCAACTGATGATGGTAAGACAGTCAAATATTTGAGTTATTTTTTAAATAAAATTTGTCTTTTTACAATATTTTGAGATAAAAGTTTTTCAGATATCAACATGAATCATTTAAATATCGCTTTCTCATCTATAAATATTTCCGTTTATGAGAATTGTTCTGATTAAAGATTTTAAAATTTTTTCCCTATGAATTGTTTTTATATTCCGTTTTTATATATTATTTTTATGAAAAGATTTTTATTTATAAAAATAGATTGTGTTTATAATAAATCTATATTTTTGTAGTATATTACTAGTTACTTTAAATATTCCGATGCTTTCATTTGGATAAATCTATTGTTTTGTATGCACCCAAGCAAAGTAGCCACGTACTTTGGAAAATGTACTTTGAAACTTCTCTAAATGCAAAGTTTGTAACATATTTTTATAATATTTGAAAAAATAAGTTCAAATGAATCAGTAAACATAAAATATAACTAAAAAATCTTTAAAAAAAATACTTAACATGTCCTTCTTAGGTGCAACATTTTTCTTTCGCTTTTCATTATAGTTTGGTATTATTTTCACAATATGTGACAAATATATTATCATAATTTGCATATCTAGCGTTGATGAAAAATATCTTTTTTCAATGTCAATAACTCAGAAAAATGAAATTATGTTCATATTTTTAAAATAACGGTCCAGTCGTTATCAGTTTGTTTGAAAAACTGTTGAACCGTACATACTGTTTTTTAAAAATTAACTGATAGCCTACTTGCATTTTTAACTGTTAATTCAGCGATGCTCATTAGGTAATTTTATATGATATTCGGAAAACGCGTTTACAGAATAACTGCAAGAAATTATTAATAATTTTATCTATGCACTATTTCTGCTTATGAGTAAAATTAAGGCGATGACTTTAATTAGTGCCACTTGTTAAGCGATCTAAATTGCGTCAAGTTTAGATTTGCTTTCTTTAGGCAAGAAAATGATATCAAAAACAGAATAATAAATCATTTTTAAGATTAACACTAACCCAGAAATTAGTGGAAAATTCTAAAAGGATTTTACCAAGAAAGCTATTGCATTTTATCAAGAAAGCTACTGCATATTTTGTATATACAAGTCCCACAAACTCGCCTTCTGAGTATTCGAGATTGCTTATAATTCGCCGATCATTTTTGTTCAGTCGCTAAATGATTTCTGTTAGTCAAGCAGAACATTATTTTTGAAATAATGCGATGACTAATAGCAAGACTGTAATAATGTCTGATATCACAATATATGGTTCAATCAGTTTAAGTGCCTTTTAATTACTACTTGTATATTATTGTACTTAATCACATATTTATGTATGTGAATGTCCGCATGTTTTCCTGTTGTGCCTAGAGGCTTGTTATAGTATTCTAATTTTGCAATGTTTTTCTCTTTTTTTATTGTCTTTCTTTTTGTGATGCGCCTTACCAGAATCCGAGTTATTAACACCGGTGAGTACTGGGAGTTCGAACCAGGCTTGATCCCAAGCGAATTGTTTGCTTTCATGCTCTATTTTCGTGGTTTTATCCACGTGTAACGTAAATGTGAGCAATTCTCTAGAAAGTCCTCCACGAAGGCATTCATCCCTTTAAGCAGAAAGCCCTTCTGTGTTTTATTATTTCAAATAACCTAACCTAACCTAACCTTTGGGATATTCTTCTTTAAAACGAATCTGCATAACGAATATCGAACATGTCCTCCCCCCACAGACATACGAAAATTCCAATCTATCCTATTATTCCTTTCAGTAGCAAAATGGCTGAAGAAAGTGATGTAAATACTGTCGATTGCTACTCACATTCGTTTCTGTCGCTAGCCTTTAGCAGGCTTGAAAGTTTAAAGCTGTGATCTATAGTAAGCTAAACTTTCAGTTCATTCTCTCCAAAATTTCTTAACTTATATTTACTCTAATAATCTTGAGTTGTTTACGCAACTGTATAGCTGGTACAGTGGTTGGTAATGCAAGCTGCCGTACAGACGGAATCAGGTTTGAATCATGAAGAATTCAAAAGTTTTTGTAAGCATATATTATATGTGCAGCAAGGGGGCACTCAAAATACATGTCAAGCCGAAAGTCCTCTCCAAATGTTGGTGGTAGGAGAAAGAAGGTTCGGAGGCCCTCGAACCGCCCTCCTAGGCGCAATTGCTCAATACTGGGATGGACCTGATGGCTCGTGCGGTGGGTGTACACCTGTATGACCAATGGTGAGTTTCTGGTGTCCCATACTCTTCTACTTCTCTGGGCAAGTGAAAAATTCTAACGAAAAGAAAAGACATTAAAATGGCATCGACATGAAATTGGATGTCCTAAGAAATTGGGCAAAAAGGAAAAGGGTTAATGAAATTTCTACACATTTAGGTGTTGAATGAAAAATAATGAATTGTGAATAACTCATCCCTTCTTCCATAAAACTCGACATTTTAAGTAATTCATTACCCTCTCAGTTTACGTTAGATCGAGTTTGCGAAGCTGTACTACTTCAAACTGAATTCGTATCTCTAACTAGTTCTTGATTTTGCATTTAAATCACTAAGACCATAATTTTTAATTACGGATCATAAGTGAATTCATGATTAAATGTATCTTTTGCGCTTGTTTTAAATTTGGCTTCAGAGTGCTATTTAATTATTTTATCGATGTTATATTAATCTTAATAATTCTTTAATTTTAGGCATTACAGCAACAGGTAGCCTTTTCTTTCGGTATAAGAGTTGACCAAAACAATTCAATTATTAGTAACTAAGAATGTATGTACTTATAATTAAGATTACTAATTAGTCACTAAGGATGTAATAATACGTTAAACTGCTATAGAAATTATTTCAGTCAGAAAAAAAATGCAACAGCGCTCATCACAAATTATTCTACCACTACTACGGCTCTTGTAGACATTTTTTGCCACATAATCTTTTGAATAATCATGTACAATGTAGATAATTTGGCTTCTTTTCTGGTGAATTTCATTCAATTATTCGACTTGCATATTAGTTTCGAAGTATCTGTTTATATAAAAAATTTTGTTCATTTATTGATGAAGAACTTTCTTTTATAATGCAATTTAAAATTTTTACTTTAATTACAAATGTTAAATCGGAAGGGGGGGAAAGAATCTCTCCATTCTAGATAAAATATGAGTACATTTACTAAGATGATTGGATATTAGCAACTGGAAATATTGCTACATGCCTCCTGACAACTACATCACGTTAAATCAATCTCAGATGCAACAGAATTCACGCAAATTGTTAGGAGAATAAAGAGTTTAAGTCTTAGAAAGAAGATAAAATTCTAAACAATTCAAGAGGATTGTTTATTTTCTGTAGGTTTAACCCCAACTGAACACTTGAACTCCTTTTTACAACAACTGAAGTACAACTTACACAAAAATTAATGTATCTAACTGTAACCGTATCTATAAAAGCATTTTAACCTGAGATTATCGCTTGAATTCTTGGACGTCTTTTGAATAATGATGAGTAATTTAGATTGTTCACTTTCTTTATCTATTAACTTTGTTATGTCATTCTATTTGCATACCACAATATTCTTTTACATCTAACACAATGCATTCTACAAATTTTTAGTGCTACATTCATATCAAAACTGCCTCTTAACTCTCCTGCTACGGTTTTCTGAATCTCTTCTGTGCTATTAAAATAACCATCTTTGAGATTAAGTGAGACTTCAATTTAAGGTATAGAAAGTAGTCTACAGATTGTAAATTTGATGACTAAAGTCATCAGTGGTTGTCAAATATGACATTTTCCTTTTCTAGAAACTACATGGTTTGTTTTGGTTTGGTTTATTTGATTACGGTGAAGCACGTTAGGGCTATCTGCTCAAAGGGACTAGATACTGCTTAACGAGAATGGAATTTTAAAATGACACATGTAGAAACCAGTAATTCCACTGACTTTTCTAATTTTCTAATGAAGCAGTTACTCAACAAAGCTCGTCGGCTATCATTCGAAATAGCAAGTGACAATTCTTCAGCATCCGTTGTCAAAATCTTTATGTTCTCATCCGGTTGTCACTGCGAAATGAGACCACGTTTAATTCATTAACATCCTCGATCCTATCACGAAATTGTCTGAAAGATGTTGGAATGTGATATTGTTTCGTACACTTAATAAAATATTTCAGGTGTTTCATTTGCTGTTTTATCCGCTTTACAACAAACCTACATTGTTATTCTTCACTTAGCTTTCAAATCCATGACAGCAGATGTTCATTAAACCAAAAAAGGACTTAACAGCCATAGAAAATTTTGTCTGTAAGCAGACAATGTTTTAAGGAAATTAAGCACAGATGTGACAGCAATATATACTGTCGCAACGTTTGTTGTCAACGCTTGTCGACATTGCTGCCGCCAATGCTTGTCTTTTGACAGGTTTTTCTAGAATTGCTTTTCTAGAATTCTATTGAACGATTTAATCCTAAAACTTTGTATACACACTGTATATTTCGTTCAATTTCTTTCACTGAAGTATTATTAACAAAACATTTTCTCTTTTTAAGGTGTTAATCCTGATAAGATAGTGGACCCAAATCCAAAGTATGATTGCAATGGCGATGAGGGCAATTTCCCGCATGAGAAATATTGCCATTACTACTTCAGCTGCAAGAATAACAAAGCAACTCTTAGAGAATGTCCAGAAGGAACCTATTTTGATATGATGCGAGGACATTGTGAAGATTGGTACATGGTGAGCTGCGGAGATAGGCTTACTCACGAAGGTAAATAAACACATATGAATACGAACCATTCTTTCAAGTGTTCAAATGATATAAACGGTTTATGTCTAAAATTATTTATATTGTTACGGATTTTGTATTTAGTTAGCTTGGTATAATTGTAATTAAAATTGTTATTTCCTCGTGCAATGCAGCACGTGAGGAGTTTTAAGAGAAAGCTTTCTCGAGGTTTCTGGAAAGCTTTTTGCTTTCCAGAAACCTCGAGAAAAAAAAATTACCAGAATGATTAAATGCATGATTAAAGCTTTAAAAAGTAAAGATGTACATGATTAAAGCTTTAAAAAGCCGGAGAGAAACATCTCAGTTAAGTTGTTTACTTAGCTGTTATTGTTGACAGTAGCGAATTCACTGTGAGATCGGATTACCTTTCTCTGCGCTTTGAATTATATTCTATTTAACGTTTTAGTAGTTTAAAATATAAATACTGTGATACTGTACGAATATCTGTGAGGAAAACTTTCAGCGTTTCGTTTTATTTCTGGTGATAAGAATAAATTTTATGACATTTTTTTAATCAGTCTTGTGCATTCAATCTATTACGAAACCGTACGCATGCAACAATATAAAGCGGAAAATTATAGATAAATCCAAAAATTGTAGGAAATTATTTCTTCAGTTAGCATATTTACTCATTTGCAACCCCACCTGCTTCTTTTTTATTGTTCAAATGATATACCTCGTCTTAGAATATTACCATTAATATAGCTGGTATACTTAATTTTTTTATTTATTTTCGTTTTCAGTTTCCTAAGGACAGCTTTCATTCAGTGTCGGCTTATAATCCTATAAATATAATAAAACAAATTATCAATCCTAGAAATTTTTCAACATGTCATATCGAATAAATGTTCCATAGCTTGCTGACTAATATCTCGTAGCATTTGCTTAAAATTTTGATTACAGAATTCTCATGTTGCGAATGCTTAAATTCGTCTAATCTGCGCAAAGACCTCACTTAAAATTAACCCACAAAGTACAAAAGATATTGGATTATTAGTCTTCGTTTTAGCAACTAGTATTTTTTCTAGCAAAATCCTTCAACAATTCAATCATCTTCAAAAATTTGGCTTACAATGAAATAGTATAGCATATAAAGAAATGATCCCACACAATATTTCGAGAGAGAGAATTTGCTAACCATGCAATTAACATGCAAAAGAATGAACTAGACATTACTTATTTTCTAAAACACAGACTTTTACTAAATGGCTGAAAAATAAGTGTGACTGTATGTTGTAAGTTATCATTCTTATTCCTCTAAAATAAGCTTGTGTATCAACTGCTGAGAAAGTTCAGAAAGATATAAGTAAGTAAAATCTTTAAAATTTCTGAAATCATATATAAAAAATAAAATTTGTCACATTTTTCTTTAATATTATTTTAATTGCTTCCTTTATAGCAGATTCTGTTAGAAAAGAAACATAACATTTCATGTTTTTTCGTTTAAGATATACTACATAGACGAATAAAATATCTCATAAAATTAATCTGTAAATAAGCTAGGCTAAAATAATCATTTTTAAATTTAAAGCGTACGTAATTACTATGAGCTTACACTTTTTTGCTAATTAATCTCAATTAACTCGAATCGAATAAAGTGCTAATAAAATGAAATACTCACAAATTATCTTATTTACTCCCTCAAACCAGTGATGTGGAAATATATTGTTACGGATTTCATATTTATTTGGCTATTTATTTAGAATTGTAATTAAAATTGCTTTATATTTCCCGTGCAACGCAGACGACTTTTGAAGAGAAAGCTTCGTCGAAAAAAAAAATAAAACAAAAATAAAAGAGCGCGTGCATTTAATGTTTAATAAATAAACATTTCGTAATTACTGTTGCCATCCAGAAAAATCTAGAACAATCGAGATTGTTCTACTGATAATTAAAAAGCATATAAAAGCCGAATTGAAACACCTCATCTCAGTTAGGACGCAGACATGCACTAACGCGGCTCTGCCGCAGTCAGGATTTTAGTTAGGACTTCTCTCTACATTGCAGGACTTTGGTTTATTGCAACCTTGCGATGCAAACGGCTCTCTTTCATACCGCATATTTGGTTTTATTTAATTTAAGGAAATTGCACGTCAGGACCTCTATGCAATTCCTCAGTGAGCTGGATAAGTTGCCCATAATTGGCAATATCCCAGCAATAGTTGTCCAGACTAGGAGACTATTGAGTTGTTGCAGTTGTAGCTATAAAAAGCGAGCTGCTGTTAGTTTACTTAATGCTGTTATTGATTGTAGCGATTTCGCTGTGAAATAGAATTATTTTATCTGTTTTGAACTGAGTTTTTGCTAAACGTTTGAGATATTGTGATATTGTGCGAATATCTCTGAAGAAATATTTCAGTATTTTGATTTATTTCTTGTGGAAAGAATACATTTTTGTTAACTTTTTACGACTTGTGCATTCAATATACTGTACAACGAAACCGTACGCACGTAACAATATTGTAACACATTACATAAAAGAGATATTTTGTGCTGTAAAAACGGTAAAAAGATGCATATTTATGAGTTTAAAAACATATGCTTTCGAATCTGGTTAATGGTGAAGTCAATGTAATCTCGCCAGTGTTACCTTTCATTTAGTTGAGAATTCTTATACGGCCCCCTGATCTGTATAGCGTTTAGTATCATTGAGCGTTATTTCGAATCGCAGAGAAGGTTTAGATGTTTGTGTGTATTATCGCCACTGCGTGAGGGAACTTAAAATACACGATAAACCAAGAATCCTCTCGAGTGGTTTGTGATAGAACCTTAAACCCTTCTCTGAAAGATTTGTTTTCAAAACTGGGACGAATATGGACAAAGGCGAACTATCAGTTTTAAGATACCCATGTTGAATGCCAATGACAGACACAACCCTGCGCTCGTTACCATGATAAAATTCATGGGACTTCTCCTAATGTTATTGTCAGATAAATGAGATATCTGGCAACAACAGAATCCTTATTCAATATTTCGCTTTTGCCTGATAATGTACTTTTCGTTTTAAGCCTGTTAAAATATTTTTTTTGAACTATGACTGGAATGCGTACTACATCTAAGATGTTATTTAGTTTTCATGACCAATATGTTTCAAAATAAGCAACACAGCCTACGCGCAAATAGCAGAAGCTAGTTTTTAATATTATTCAATGCATTCACACTAATAAAACAGTTGTGTAACGTTCCTACTATATCACAAATCAAGTTACAAGTTAAATTTTGATGTTTTTCTACGTGAATCGAAATGAGGGAGCAATGCGGCATAATAATAAGTAGTTAGCATAAAGATATACAAAATAAATAACACTTTTTAATTTTTAATTTTAGATGTTGATTCGACGTTTGATGATTTCCAAAGCACGCCATTTGTTCCAGAAAGAAGAACTATTTCGTATCCAGATCACAAAACTACAAAAGGTAAATTTATTCTTACCAGTCTGGGATCCGTATTTTCGTTTTAGAATTCGGTGTTTTAGTGAAAGTAATTAAATTATGCTCATACATGTGATCCAAAAGTGTAACAGAAATTAAAACATTACAATCTTAAAACCACAAGAGGTAATTAAATGAAATTAATTTTCATTACTT
Source organism: Stegodyphus mimosarum (assembly GCA_000611955.2). Taxonomy (NCBI): domain Eukaryota; kingdom Metazoa; phylum Arthropoda; class Arachnida; order Araneae; family Eresidae; genus Stegodyphus; species Stegodyphus mimosarum. The sequence continues at coordinate 309,399 of KK113308.1, read as the reverse complement.
GAGAAATAGGGATATTTTAATATAAACATTTTTCTAAATGTTTGTATTCTGCATTTATTTTAAATTCAAAAATTGCAATTTTATAACAGCATTTATACCTTTAATCGCATGAAAAGTTATTTATTCCAGCCACTTGAATTTGGAGCTTTTTTCTAAATTCTACCTTTAATGTAGTTGCATGTAAAACGATCGAATTAATAAAATTTGGGCTGTGTAGGGGGTCTTTGCAACCACATTTTCATTTAATTAGTTTCTAACCTTGTCCAAATTACATTTTTACCAAATTTTATTTCTATCAAGAACAAATGTTTTTATCTCTGTAGGATTGAAATCATGTGTAAACCAATACTGATCAATTGTGATGGCCAGCTTCGAAAGCAAATTCTTTTTCTAGCAAATGCCTATAATTATGTCATTACTTAATTTAGCTGCTGAGCCGTTCAGCAGATACTGAATGACCCACAGTATTATTAGTTCTAATTTAGGAGTGCTCTGCAGTTTATATATTTTGAAATATGGATTCTCAATATCCGTATCAAAATGTCTGTTGACGTAGACCTCATCTGAATGTGAACCACATTGCCAAACTAGATATTTTTTTACATTGCCAAACTAGATATTTTTTCATTAATCTGTCCATTTTCCTTTACCTGCATCATTAACTCTGCAAAATTATATATATTTTCAAGGTCTTTAATATTTATTGGTTTACAAAGATAACAATCGTACGAAAACTCTGACATAGATTTCATTATTCTTTCTGAATTAATGCTTTCCACGTTATTTAGTTTTCTTACTTAATGATGATAATACTACAGAACAGAAACCTTTTCTTTGAAAAAATTAGGCCTTCTCTCTCTACATTTTCTCTAGTCATAACAGCATATTTGATACCTGATGCTGCCCTTTTTACATCAAAAATGCTTCCCCTGCTGGGAAAGAGGTGAGATTCGGAAACAGCTGTTGAAAATAATAGATAAACTTCAGAGCCTAAAATTTACTCTGTGATTCTCACTTCTATAAGAACTTTCTTTATCCAAAATTTTTAGCTGTATTCGTTTGAAATTATGCAACTTTTCTGGTTGGTTTTGTAAACTTTATAAAATTTCACATTCTTTCCTAGCATAAACTAGTATCACACCCTAACATACTTAAAACAAATTATCGCTTCGTCTGGAAAAAACTACAGAGTCTTGTAAAAGTTAAAACAAACTTTTTTATTCAATCAGAACTCAACCATAAGATGCACTTCTTATGCTTGACAAGCTCAGCCACCACTTGTGGCGATGTAACTTAAAGTAACAGACTCAAACTCAGATTAAAACATAACCCAGTAGTCATAGATTAAAACATAACCCTACGCAATTTAATTTAAAAGTAAGTTGTCTCAGAGCTTCTCAACGACGTAACAATTAGATGTCGGCAGCAATACTGCAAAGCCGAATAATAACAATGTTGTCAGAGATGGCGAAACCTATTAACGTGGCCTTGAGAGACAGAAGCACATTCGGTCTTGTCACAGAAGCACATTCGGTCAATCCTAGACTCAAATACTCTCAAGCTGATTTGCATTCTGTTGAGGAAACGGAAAAGACAAGTGATAGTAAAGGCTGAAATTACAAATAACTGGTTAGTTGAAATAATAATAACCAAACAACTTGTCTTAATATACACAAATATTCTGTTATGCTCAAAAATTCCATATTAAAATTTTTTCAGACTAAGAAAGAATGTCTTAGTATTTTATCGCATAAACTCTTATAATATAGAAATCGTATATATAAATTAATACAAATGTAACTGTCATGATATTTAGTCCATGCTATATTTAATTTTACGATAATGTATTATAAATATAGATTTTGAAAACTCTTAACTTTATTCAACTGATAATATAGTAGTACTTTAGAACCTGATTCTAAATCTCCTAGAAACGAGAATTAGGCAAATGTAAATATTTACATTGAGCACTAGTACAGTAAAATAAAACAATTAATATTTCCTACACGTTATTTTATTTATTATGTAGAGATCATCGGGTTTTTATCGGAACAGGTAACACGAGAATCGAACTATCGTCTTCATCGCGATTCGAACTTCGGATCTTCCAATTGCTAGTTCAGCATGCTAATTACGTGCATAATAATAATGCGGTAATTTATAGGAACAATCACACTATTTCTTAAACATCACAACTGTTATAGTCATAATGCGTAAAAGTCATTAGCTTCGTTCGTAGCAGTCAAACAAACCCTAAGCCGTAGACAATTACGGAAAGAAAACGTGTGCCGCCTGAAATCTGTTGAACATCGAGTCATGCACAGTGAATTTGCGCGTGCCTGAATGTGCACTTCAGCTTGTTTCCTTGTTTGCTTTATTGTGATTAGTCAGTTCTTATACTACCTTTAGATATATAGTACCATCTTTCTCATTAGAAAGAAGAAATTATATTCAAAACAGATTTTCATTACTTATAAACAATAAACAAAATTAGAATTCTTGGAATTCACCGAAAATGAAAAATACAGTATTTAGTAAGCGTTCTCTCAGACTTAAAGATAGATAACATAATGAATGTACAAAAAGTATCATTCGATTTACATACATTATGATACACATAGTTTAAAATGTATGCATATCTGATACATAATATGCAACCCGAGATTTATATAGTTTACATATTATATATTTGTTGCTAAGATTTTTGCCAATTTCTGTGAAATTCTTAAGATAATTCATACACAAATCCTCATGTCAGTTTATCTAACGTAAGGAAGGTCTCGCTTCTTATCAGCGAAGTTTAATTTATGTCCCCCCCCGGAGTATGCAGTCTAGGATTTGTGAATCCTAGACTGCATACTCCGGGGCACCCATCGCATTGAGGGTGATGATACTTAGTTGGTGATTCTGGCATGCAGCGGGAGATGCATTACTCTTCCTCTTTCCAGATTCTTGAATGAGTCCCCTTAGGGTCCAAATATGAAGCTTCTCCATTTGAAATAGCCTTGTAAATGAAAGAGAGAAGTGAAGCCCTGAGCTTTCGTGATCAGGAAGCCATGTCTGGGGCAGTTGTAGAAGAATAGGTAGGTGAGGAAAGCTGGCAAGAAACACGTGAAGAAGTTTGTCGAATTCGAAACGTGGTGAGCTTGCAAACTACTGTACAATACAAAAAACAATACACGTATGCAGAAACTAAAATTCTAATGTACAGTATAAAATAATATCTGTTCTAACAAAGCAGCAATTAATTGGTAGTGATTGCTTCTTGAGTAAATAACAGGAAGAAATAATATGGGATAACCTATGTACAACAACAAAATTTTAACACTACTCTTTAGAGGGCAAAAGAATCAAAGCACTGTGAATTTCCGGCCTCTGGTAGCCAGGAGTAGCGGCGTAACGAAGTCCGGATGTTCACAGCTCTAAAAACGCAAAGATTGTATTTTGCGATGAAAAAATTCTCACAAATAGGGAAAATGACCCCTTAAATTGTTCGTAAAAGTGAACCGAGGGTATAAGAATATGAGTCAGGTTACTATTGAACATCTGTCAGATTGGGTAGTTTGACGGTCCAGTCATCAATGACGACGGTTCGAATACCTCCAAATCCTGCTTGGTTTGTTGGGAAAGCCGCCTTCCCTTTAGAGTTGAAGGTTTGCAAAGGCTTCGGACCGGTGTATTGAAAGTTGCCAGAGTGAGACACCTTTTGGTCGAACCTTGCCTTCTGCCCAATAATGCATATAAGAGCTAACCGAGCAAGTCCATAGGCATTAATTTGCAAAGGTGGTCATAAATTCTAGTTACTTACGCTTTTTGTGACTGTTAAGTCATAATGTTAGCATTCCGTGAAGGGGGAATGGGGAAAGGATAAGAGCCAGTCGACTAAATCTGGTTAGTAACGAAATATCATCCACCACATTTTTTAATTTAGCGTCTCAAGAGACAATAAAGATTTTATCGAAACAAGAAAAGGGAACATGACCTGTAACCTCACCGCCAGTGGAACCATGGACCATCCATCTGCTAACTGGTCTTGCTAACTACGTAAATTGTAAGATCATACAATGATCAATGCGATAATTAGTTACTATTAATGATGCAGAGTTGAAATCCTTTCTTAGAACCATTTCCCATCGCTTAATCAAATAACGCCACCATATGACCATACATTTTTCTACAAGATATGAAATTAAATGAACTATATATAATATTTAATTTAAATCCTTTTTCATATGATAATAGTGATAGCATATTTATTCATTCTATGCACATGTTCCATGTGTTCCTGTTTATTTACGTCTTCTGTTACGTATGCGAAAACATCTCCTTATATGTAGATGGCTTCTTTTTACATCTATGTAACTTTGATAAACGTTGTTCATTTTTAAAAAGATAAATTATTTTGTTTCCTTAAACAAGAATCATTTACGAGACAACGAGACGACAAATAAGCATTAGTATCAAGTTCCGCTGAAAGTAAATTCCGTGGCAGGGTTTCTCAGGAAGATTTTCAGTTTATATTCAAATTCATATTGATCATTAATAATAAAGACGTTTTAAGAAATTCTACAATTCATGTTTACATTCATTCGATAATTTCCAAAAATATTTACATGTGAATTTGCCTAAATTACTTAAACCACGTGTGTTTATGTCTTAAAAATATTATTGAGGTATTATATACTTCTCTTTCCGTCTTTTTCAATCTTATATAACTGTATACATTATAAATTCTAGAACCAGTTTCAGAAAAGCCCAGCTTTGAATGCCCTACTGAAGAAGGTTTCTATGAGCACGAAAGGAATTGTGCAAAGTATTATATATGCAAGAATAAAGTACCAGAAGTAAAAACTTGTCCCGATGGTCAACTGTATGATACAGAGAAGAGGGCTTGTAATGAAGAACAAGAAACCAACTGCGGGGAAAGAATCCATCCAAAGGGTATCGTATTTTGTTTCCTTTTTAGTTTTCTGCAGAGTAAGAAATTAAAGACAAAGAAATTTTAGTTTGTCTGATCTGGTACGCTTTTATTCGGCGAACTAGTTTAATTTTGGTAAGTTCACTGATTAAACTGCTGTCAAGTCGAATAAGTATTTCTTCCAAAACTTCGTCGTGTACAATTTTCTGAGCAACTTTTACTTCCAGGAATTTTGCATAGTTAGGTTACTTAATGAGGTCAGGTGATCCTTCTTTCTTCCTGAGTTCTTAACCTACGTGGAACACAACATTAAGTGGAACTCTTTAGTCATCGTCATAAAAAATTGCAGCTAGAAAACTTTTCTTCAAATCAGCTCTAGAGGAAAGCGGTTCTAAGTAAAAGTGTCTATTAGTTTCGCATCCATAAGTGTAACACTAGCTTTCCATGAAGGCTAGAAATAATGACTGGCAATCCTCCAGAAGCTATGTTTACTTTCTATGTATTTAAGATATTAAATATTTAACATATTCAAATTCATTAATAAGCTAGAGTCTTATGGAAGAAAAGAAATTTTATCTTTACTTTTATGTTACTTGAGACGAACCCTTGAAAACAATTTGTTATACTGCAAGTTATAATTACATTGTCACTTATGTTATTCACAAGTATGTCATTCACGTTTATTATAATCATATGCTTATTTAAAATGAAAACAAACACTAATAGTAATTACAAATTTTCATTCAAATTTACATTCAGTTTATTCATAATGCCCATATTGACAGCATTTAAACCATTTGAAAGAAAAAGAATACTATTTAATAAAATTAAATTACCCTCTATACGCTGAATAATTCGCAGACCCAATCTTCAAGCGTTCCAACATTTAAATTTTCAGAATTAATCTTCTGTGAAAAATTCAAGTATGTATGAATCAAAAACTGTTTCTTCAGGCTTTATTCACATTAATTGGTAATGAAATAACTTTTTTGGGGGGGAGATCTTAATAGGCCTGTCATTTCATGAGACAGTACTTGCACTATATGTATAAATGTTGTTTGCTACATAACTTATCAAATTAATACTAGTCTACTATGCAATAAACTATATTTCTAAAAATTGTCTATTGCTTGTTATTCATTTCTTATATCTTCCAGATGATCCCGATAACCCAGACAAAATACCTGATAAAGTAATTGATCCAAATCCTGATTTTAATTGCACACATCGACATGGATACTTTATGCATGATTTATTCTGCAAATGGTATTATTATTGTCATGACAACAAGCCAGAAGTTCGCGAATGTGCTGGTGATCAGTACTTTGATTCAGTGAGAAACAAATGCTTGGATTGGTGGATGGTGATCTGTGACAAAAGAATAATTCCTGAAGGTATATCATTTGTTCAATTATTTATGTTTTATTTACATCTAAAGATTTTACATAACAGGAGTTTTTCATATGTAATTTTTATTACACTTTTCATTTCTTCCTGCTCGATTGAGATTTCACCGCTAATTCGTGTATAGTTTTCGTGGCTAGCAGAAACAGATATTAGACCTATTTGAAAGTGTGTTAGGGACTTATCGTTAAGACTAAAACATGTAACAGCAGGAGAAGGACTCTTTAATTGAACTCTGTTATTTACCTATGGCATAGTCTTTGTGCTTTCAAATCAACCCTTCATTTGTGACGATAAAACTAAAGATAATGGTGAAATAAATTAAATTTATAAAGATAAGTAGTAGTTCAAGACTACTCAAATGAATTTAACCTAGCAGGTTGAATCAGAAATCTACACTGGCGTGATATTAAACTTCGGTGTCAAGAATGACACCGAAGTTGATATTCAAAATTAAAACAGCTGGTAGAAATAACAGCGTGAGCACTCAATCGCAAAATGCGCTCTGAACTAACATTTTCGCTACTTCAGTTTAAATACACTCTTGTTCACCCTAACTCATCTACATCCCGGCGTGGAAACGCGAGAGAGACAAGAATGATAGAAAGGGCTAAAACATTAAACTAACTGTTTGTAAAAATAATATACATCTCACATCTCTCCCCACCAGAGTTATCGTCAATAAAAGGTCTTTAACGACCTTGATAAAGGTTATTAAATTCTAACCTTAACACAGGGTCAAACTTTACAGATTTTAAAACTTAAAATTTCTTAAATTAATTTTCACAGACGAACTATCGTACCACTTCCATTACAAACTCAACATTTACTTTTCATCTTCTCTCCTTCGAATATCTGGAAGGAAAATATTTTAGAACAAGTCTCATACATTTAACACATTCACTTAGCTTTCAAAGGTTTTACACAAATAGATTTATTTAACATCAGATGGGGAAAAACATCCTTTCCATCTTTTAAATGTCTCCCCTCCTCCCCAGCTAGGTGTTTTTATTGTTGTTGTTACTTATGCTCACTTGTCTGACAGTAAGATCAACCCAAGCCCACGAAATTCCTTGTGGCAAGGAGCGCAAGATAAGTCGTTGGCAACAGATTTGAGCACCTTGCAGATGACAGTGCGATTTAGCTCAGTTCCGCCCCCATTTTTGATGGAGAGCATCAGGGGGGAAGGAGACGCATCAGACGGTCTTCCACCCCTCTCACCTTCCACCAAACCACACGAGAGAACTTTCGACTAGCCGCATATTTAGAGTGCCGCCATGCCGCAATAATACTACAGATTTACAAACAACCATACCTTCTCCGGGATTCCAAACCGGACTCTTCGATACAGCATTCAGCGACGTTAACCACTTACCGGTTGGGCGGCCCAGCCAGGTGTACTGAATTCAGTGCGTGTGCTGGTGTAAAACGTGCTTAACACTACCGCCTAACCGTACAGTTTATATGTTAGAATTTTGATTTATCAAACCTCATAAATGCGTCCTACATTCAATTCTCAGCTCTGAGGTCTTAATTCAAGCGAAACATTCACGTAGGCATTCACATTCACGATGGCTGAAGAGCTTAACTGTCAAATTCATTCATTCCCAAGGTAGGTTTTAATTTTTAATTTAATTCTATTATTAGCTTGACTTCAGCTCTTTCATACATACATACATATTAACATTTTACAAACATGCACAAAAATACTTTTAGTTTTAACAAGTATTTTACGAAAACTTTTACGTTTGTAATTAATTTACTGGAATTTCCTGAAAACAATTTCAACTCATTTATATTCAACAAAATTCATTAGTTTAAAGAGTATCGAAATTGCTTTCCTTAACAGAAATTACGTCAAAGATTCCTAAATTCAGTCTTTCAGAATAAAAATTAACACGTCGCTCTTATTTTTAAACTTAAAGTATTCTGATAATTACAAAATAATTTAATTAAAAAAGTCTTGCTCAGTATTCTAAAATAAGACTGTCCCCGATGCATAATACATGTATAATACGTATATAAAACTATTTTTCTGTATTTTCAGAAACTACTTTGCTTCCAATAACAGACGCTACAAAAGATCACGGTATGCTAAATTTATTTTAATATCTTGTAATTTGTTTTTAATACCTTTCTGCACTGCTCACAATTTCAGAATACTTTATATTTTATTTCCGCAGGTACAACCTCATACGGAAACAAAGAGACTGGTAGTACTGCAAAGAATAACATAGGAACTGACTTTACTCCTGATTGGAGCAGGGAATTTAGTACAACAGAGAGTGATGAAAAAACTAAAATAACGAGCACTGATGCCAAATGGACAGGTAATGGTAAGTGGACTACGAGGGATTGGGGTAAAACAACACGGCCCACGGATCGAAGTGCAGGAACTGATATCAGCAGGTGGACTACGAGGGACTGGAGTAAAGGACCGAGGTCTACATACCCAAATGGAGGCACTGACAGCGGCAGATGGACTACGAGGGCCGGGAGTAAAAGGCCGTGGTTTACGGAGAGAACTGGAGGAACAGAAAGCGGCAGGTGGACTACGAGTGATTGGACTAAGGGACCAGGGTTCACAGACGGAACTGGAGGAACTGATAGCGGCAGATGGACTACGAGAGACTGGAGTAAAAGACCGTGGTTTACGGAGCGAAGTGGAGGAACAGATAGCGGCAGGTGGACTACGAGTGACTGGACTAAGGGACCAGGGTTCACAGACGGAACTAGAGGAACTGATAGCGGCAAATGGACTACGAGGGATAGGAGTGAGGTACCATGGTTCACAGGCAAAACTGGTGGAACTGACAGCGGCAGGTGGACTACAAAGGATTGGAGTAAAGGACCGTGGCCCACAGATCGAAGTGGAGGAACTGACAACGGGAGGTGGACTACAAGGGTTTGGAGTAAGGAACCGTCTACCATCGGAAACGGAGGAACTGGTAGTGATAAGTGGCCTACTTCCGATTGGAGTAAGGGAACATGGCCCACAGAAAAAAGCAGAGGAACTGATAGTGACAGGTGGACTCGCGCATCAAGTAAGGAAACTGTGTCAACAGACATCACAAATTTCATTATTACAAGTACATCTGTTTCAATAACCTGTGAGGATGATAATGAAAATCAACCGCATGAGACAGACTGTAGCCTCTACTTTCAATGTAAAAACGGAATTTCAAGCATAGAAAAGTGTCCTGCAGGCATGTTATTTAATAGAATAATGAAACAATGCTACAGAGAAGATTGGGTTGATTGTGACCACAGAAAGAGACCAGAAAGTAATTATTATTACTTATTTATATAACCTCACATCACTCTTTGCACATGTATCTAAAATTTTGTTATCAAAATGCACTTTGTCTAAAACAAGTACTCAAATATTGAACGTAACTGTTTGTTTTCCGCATCATAATTAAATATCCTAGGATTTTGAAAACACAGAAAATACAAATAATTACATTTGGAACGGCAGACCTATTTTTGAAAAAATTTAACTTGTTTAAAAAATTAAATAAAACTTATCCTTAGTTATTTAATTATATCAGTTACTGATACATTAAAATAACAAATTATAAGTTGTGTAATTATTGGTATTGTATTTTGTTTCTAGTAATGTATCTAATAGTTGAAAAAATTTTAACAATTAATAATAAATAGTATCGCTTAATTAAAAAACTTCGGTCGAAATGTTGTTGCATCGACAACGAATAAGTTTCATTTAAAAGCAAATTACTGAATTAATTTTATCTTTTTTATCATTTTGTTAAAACTATTTAAGGACACTATATATTATTTAATAGCTATATGCTTTGATTATTTAACGAAAACGTTCTCCTGAAACTTTTCGAACATGTTTAGCGTAAAATTTGCGAATTCATGCATATATTTACACGTCTAAGATACGAAAATTTTAAAAACCAGTATTTATCATTAAATCAAAGCAAAGGTAAAACTCATAATTAACTTACTTTTATTACTTAGTAATTTTTACTGTATTGTTAAATGCAACTTTCATTCTTTAAAAAAATTAACAAAACAAATAATAAGTCAATTTTATTATACAAATTCAGAGTTTAAATGTAATTCTCTGTCAATATTTCATCTGTATACACCAAAAAAAAGATATTTGATATAGCCTTTAATTTTTTTTTCTTTTTGAATACGATTATTTACTTTTTCATTCAAAAACTAGTACAACGCTTGTAAGAATCTTTCTGAATTCATTTTGCCAAAATGAATGGCTAATAGATGGTTCTAAATACGTAAGATAAAATTTTAACTTTAATTTGTAATAGATCACCAGAATTTCATTTTAATTTGGTTATTTCGTAAAATTCTCATAATATTTTTTCAAATGCGATATTCCAAAATTAACTCGAAATCATATGGTTCTCATATAACAAAAGTGATGCACGTACCACATAATGGTAAATGTGAAACTCAAGTCTTGGATACGACAGTATTCAAATAAAGACTTTCCTAAACAGTGAAATAAAGTTTTGCTATAACCCTCTGTTAAGAAAAGTAAGGTATCTTTGCAATTTCTTCCACCTCTCACAATGTCGTGTCTTTCTTTTTAATCATTTTTTTTCACAAAGTAAATATGTATTTTATAACCGCACTATTTATCTTCAATATTAGCTGTAAATATGTGACATCTGTCACAATGTCGTATCTCTCTTTTTAAGCATTTGTTTTAAACACAGTGTCTTAAATACATATCTATCTTAAACACTTTATCTGTTTTAAACACAGTGTTTGTTCTCTCCTTTTAAACATTTGTTTTATGCACAGTGCCGTATCTCTCTCTCTCTCTTTAAGCACTTTTAACATTTGTTTTCACAAAGTAAACATGTATTTTACAATCGCACTGTTTATATTCAATAGTAGCTGTAAATATGAAAAGCATGTAGTTAAAATTGTTGAACAATATCTACGCCTGTCGCGGAGCTTAAAATGCTTCAATGGATTCATGACTCTACGAGTTCTGTCTAAGTAAAGACGTATTTTTTAAGAGAAACCCATTAGCTTTAGTATCCCCTAAGCCTTCCATGAAAAAAAAAATACTGCAAACGCATTTCTTTTTTACTTCCTTGTACGAAGTAAAGGACATATTGTAATCACGAAAAATTCCGGGTTTTATATTTCAACGAAAATAACAATTTTGACCTCTATCGAATGCAATTTAACGATGTTTTTGCGTGACATCTGAACATAAGGACAGAATAAAGGACTCTTTTTCCCCAAACAAATTATAAAACTGATTTAAAATTAATTCAGCAGAGATTTTTTTCGTGGCGTCTCTACGTGCGTTTGTATGTATGTATATGCGAGATACATGTACATACACACGCACGTATCAATGAGTATCCTCAGAACGCTGAAATTTTGTATATAGGACTGCTATAACATGTAGTTGTGCACCTCCCTTTTTGGTAGCAATCGGTCGTACCAAAAGTATATATATAGCATAAATATATACATATATATATCCACTCTGTTACTCTGTGCAGTCAGCTCATGTTGATTTAAAAATGATTGAATTATGTTGTTCTGATCTTCCGGTTAAGGTTTTTATGCCAATCTAGAGAAACTAAGCTTCGGAATAACAAAAATAACGCCTTCTTTTATTATTTAATTTTTAATTTAATATTCCCTACAAGAAAATCATGTTGTGTGCACATCATTTTTTTTTTTTTTAAGTTGGAGTAACTGACGACCCAACTGCTACAGAGAGACCAATTGAGGAACTGTGCAAAGAAGAAGACGGTGACTTCCATCATCCTAAAGACTGCAGGTTATATTACACTTGTAGGGATGGCGAATCTGAGCTCAATGAATGCCCAGTTGGTATGCTATTTGACAACGCCATGAGAACTTGTTTCGATGAAAACAGAGTTAATTGTGGCAAGCGATACAGACCTCAGAGTGAGTACTTTTAGTTAATTAATGCAATAAGATAATAAATAAATGAGATAAATCTGAAATTTTCTGGAATAAGAATGACCACTAGTACCAGCCTCATAATTGTATCGAAGTAACAGAATTAAAAATAAAGAAATTTGATATTTTTAATATGTTGGTATGAAAAAAATTCGTAGCTTAACGCATTTTTTGGTATTTCAGTATTAAGAAATTCTTAACGAGAACAACGAGTGAGCACAACATTCTTAACGAGTATGCTTTTACAACGATAACTATTTTGAAGTTGCTCAAAATGGCAGTCAGTATACTTCTTTGTAGTTTCTTGTAGTTTTCCATTTACATAGACTATTCACTGCATCCCAGCCTTTCTCATTGACGTCCTAAAAACGTAAAAAATGTTGATTTCAAAATAAACTTAGATAACAGCATGTAAATCATAACATTCGAAATCCATTTTCTGCAGATTCTCAAGAAAGCTATCAGATGGATAGAAAACACAATTAACTGATGGAGGTAAGAAGAAAATCGAACAAATATTATTCCTCCAAATGAAGATGGAAAGTAAATGCATAAATCAGATCTTAGCCTCCAGTTCTTTTTCCTCATCAATGCCCCAACGTTTTATGTCTATTTTATTTTACTTTATTTTATATCAGATTCCCTTACTCCTGCTTCCCCATGAGTGGCCTAATGGCAAAGATTGCTGCGTACTAGTAGTTCAGCGCAAGTGAACGGATTAGCTGCGTGGTTGATTTTCGTGATTTTCCACTTGTACTACGTGAATAGTAAGAGCCAGTTGCTCTTAGAAAGCCTTCCACGGCTAATTATCACGGCTTCACAAAACCTCAAGCATCTATAGCCTCGTGTTGCATTGTCATATTCACATAACTTACTTTAACCCTTGCACCCACTTCTCTTCTTTAACGCGACACTAGTTCATTCGGCATCAAAACTGCCTTTCACGGTTCACGAGAATGTACGCATCCTATTATCCGCGCACACCAGCAATAAGTTACAACTTTTCGCATACTATACAATTTATAGATTAAACAAATCATAACCATTTTCTCAATTCCCAACCTTTCTTCTCGCAACCAACTGAAAAACTTACCATGGACATGTATCTTTGTATTGACGCTCATAATAATTAGGGTATTACATAAGGTAAATATGATATAGACCCAATTGTAAATATAATTCTTATAACGGGAGAGAGGTGCTAATTCAACATAATGAATGGCTGCCCGATTATCGGTGAATACAAAAAGTACTAAGTACTGTAGCAGCCCATTATGAGTTTAAGATCCATATCTTCTTTTAGAGAATTTCAGTTTGTGCACGTTCGAGATATTAACTGTGTATTGCCATCTATCGGTGAAATCTGAAATTTGGGGGGACATAAGGTGTTTTCTTGTATGATAAATTCATAAGTGCAAACCGCTCTCTGATATGAGAAATATATGGGATTTGACTTATTTCTTATGTGTCTACGCTGCATTAAAAAAATGCTCTAGTCTGAAAGATATAAATCATTTTAACAGTTTATTAAAATACTTCCTACACAGTACTATGCTTCTGTGTCATTAAAATGAAAGGGGAGGGAAGTAAAAACCAAAGAACGTAAATTAAATTTGATAGTAAACTTAATTTTTAATCGTCTCGAAAAATAAGCGATCCGGATCATAACATTTCTGGATAGCTAGAGTTTTACTTTCTAATAATTTTTGCGCTATTTTATATCACCATTAATATAATACAATAATACAGAATTATTACTTTTTTTTTAAACTAAAAGGACTTTTATTACTTTTTATAACTCATAGTTTCAAACGAAGACATTCATGAATACAATTTTTTTGCTATATTCTGAAAAGAGCTTCATATATTCACATAACCAATATCATTTTACTTAATATATAACACACTATATGCGTGTGTGTGTGATATTGTAAGTGCGTAGACGACACCGGTACTTTTAGCAGCTTGCAGTCGTGATGGCCGAGTGGAAACGGCAAGAAGAAGACGTTGGCAAAAACTAATTTCGACGAATCACCATCTTTATTTTTAGGCACATCAAAATCATTCCTTTAAAGACAATATACTTTTCGATCATAAGCAATTACAATAATTTTGATATACACGTTAGTCATCTTAGATAAAGAACAAAGGAAGGCATAGCAGCGCAGAGTTGTTTGCATGGCAGATGTTCGGAAAACAAATAACGTAATTGCTTGCGAAGCAGTATTTATACCAAGTAGGTGCATAAGTACAGCTAAACTGGTATATAGGGTGTCCTTCAAGTAAGTAAATATTTTAAAACTTGAAGGAATCGGTAGAATTGAACGCGGTTTGCAGAAAAGTTATTCTCGTGCGGGGGTTGTTTTGGTAAAGGTAAAAAAACAGTAAAATTTTCGCTGTTAATGGGCGCCGCATAATAGCTACAAGTAGTCGTAGTAACAAGAAATATGTAAATCAGAGTCTTATAAATTGCAGGTTATACGACTAACACCTCATTTCTGATTACACTGAATAAAAATTTGAAAGTAATGCATTATAATATTTTCCTTTAACATTTAAATTAGATACACAGAAACCTTAATTTTAAAAAATGTAAATAACTTTTTGTATTATTTTCTAGCCACTACTCAAACACCGGATGACTGCGATGAATGGTTACGAACTCTGAATACAACTGTCGGCACTGTTGCTACTTCGCCAGGCTCAGGTATGAAAGAAGCACAGAAATTGCTATAATAAAGAAAACAATTGGTTAGCGGAAGTGGAAATAGAGAATAGAAACAGAGTCTGATTCATGTTTAGATTTCCCAAAACTATTAAATGGAAGTTCAAATGAGATTTCAATGTTAATTATCTTAAAGAAATCTGGTTAATTCACTCATTTGTAAATGCAGATTTTAACCCTTTCAGTCCCAATTTATTTGTTTGTTTCAAATGACTTGTTTTTTTTATGTGCTCTTGGTGATTATCACAAAGAATTGAAAAATATCATTTTAAACATTTTATTTTAAAGCGGGGGATTCCAGGGGCCTGGGACAAATATGTCCCACTGGGTGGTAATGGTGGTAAAGGTTCTTGGTACAACACTTAGGACCTTCTTCCAGTGGGCCTTCAATGGGTAAGTGATCTCCTATATTGAATATTCAAACACTTGGAACTGGATGATGGTCTACCATACTGTAGTGGTATGGTACCATATTGTAGTGGTGGTCTACCATATTGTAGTGGTAGTATATGATGGTCTACCATATACAATTTTGTAGTGGGGATGTTAGAAATGATGCCTACTACCAGTGGGAATCAGCTACGTAGTAAATTGATGCGTGTAATTCCCTCTAGACTTCTTTAAACATCTGCTGGGACTTATATAACCCATTGGAACTGAAAAGGTTAAGCGAACTTTTTAATTCTACAGTCAATTCCCAAATAACCTAGCAGCGAAAAAACCGGACACTGCCTAAAAAAATTTATTTTGTTTACTGCAGAACGATGGAAAAACATAATCGGAAACCATCAGCACAGAACAAAATATCTACGGAAAGTTCAAAAAGAGAAAAAAACTGCGTGATATAAAAGCAGTGACAGTAGCAAAATGATATTATAACCGTTTAAATTTTTTTTTATTTCTAATTATATTAATTCTTCTCTCAGTCACATATTTTGTTTATGTGCGCTCAGTCAGTCTGTAAAGTCTGTATTCCTTACTGCCTAAAAACATTTATTTTGTTTACTGCAGAACGATGGGAAAATATAATCGGAAACCATCAGCACAGAACAAAATATCTACGGAAAATTCAAAAACAGAAAAAAACTGCGCGATATAAAAGCAGTGACAGTAGCAAAATGATATTATAGCCTTCTATAAATTAATTTTTTTATTTCTAATTATCTTAATTCTTCTCTCAGTCACATTATTTCGTTTATGTGCGCTCAGTCAGTCTGTAAAGCGACTTCGGATTTCTGAAGGAAAAATATTGACGCCGTCGTCAGGATTGGAACCCGGATCTTCCGATTGTACGTGCGACGTGCTTCTTCTAATCCCTGATCACACGTAAAGGACGACTGGGAAGGAGACGACCAGTCGCTCAACTCAGCTAGTGACGAATTTTCATTCACTATTTTTTACTTCGGACACCACATGTACAGCGATTTATAATTTTTCGAAGAAATAAAATACGAAGAATCAGCATTGCCATTGCCGGGATTTGAACTCCGGATTTTCCGATTGCTCGCCGCATGTGTTTCCAACGATAAACCCGAAAACACATGAAAGGAAGTAAAAATTCCTTACAAACGTAAATAAACAAATGAAATCCTTTTTCATATTAACCTATTGGAATATATAGAAAGAACGGGTAATTGTGTTTTTCTGCTAATTATAGTATTATCCTCTCTTTCCTATGTTTTTTAATTTCCCTCGTACTAACCATGATTTTGTTCTACCCGTGGATATTGTTCCCGGTGTTGCCCCTGTAAATGGAGAGCTCACTGTAGGTTTAGAAAGTCAGTGGAAAAACCTTTTCCGATTTTTTACAAATCTAGTAGAAAAACATTTGTTTGCTTAAAATGAAATAAAATTGCTTGAATTTTTTATTATGTCCATTTTGATTTCTTTTCCCTGTCCTACTGAACTCGTAACAAAATTCATGCACACATATATACCAAAAAAAAACGCTTACATATCAAACATTTAGTTATTTCTCTAAACATTGCTCAATATATAAAATTTTAGTAATTTCAATTTCTAAGTTGAAGAAGTCTTTTAATACGGAACGTAAATCAAATTTAAACCTTAATAGTTTGTCTATTAAATCATAAGTAATCTTAGCATAATATCATTTCTGTTAGCATTTTATTTTTATTTTTGCAGGGACAGTAAGTCCAGTTGACAAAGAAACTGGAGGTACTGATTCTACAGATTCCAGAAGTTCTTCAAGTATTGATGAAGACAAGAATCGAAGTACTCAAACAGAAAATCATGGTAAAGATTCGAGCAGTACAGAAAGCGTTCAGAGCACTACAAATGAACCTCAAGAAGATAAATCATCAAACGCTCCGACTGATTCAGAGTGGTTCAGCACAAAAACATCAAAATTTATTACCGAAAGCTCGAAACGCACGTCAACTGAAGCTGAAAATAGTAGAGAAACTGATGAAAAGACAGTGTCACCTGTTTCTACTCTCAGTACCATACAAGAAGATTTTAAGACACAAACAGTAAGCGATGAAGCAGGCTATAGTACTCTTGGGCTAAAGAGCACAATTATGACAAAAGACGAAGGTACCAGTAATAAGAATATTTTTACTTCTCCTGCTGATAAAACTGAAAACAATAGAATAACAGGAGATGATTTAACTACTATTAGCCCACTAAACACTCAAGATGGCAAAACAGGGACTGATATTGCTTCAACTAAACCGTCAGATAATCCAGAAAATACAAAACCTTCAACTGAAGACGATGCAAGTAATAAAGGTACAACAAATGATAGAAGAATGACATCTGGTGAACCTGAAATTGGCAGCACATCTTATAAAAATACGGGGAAAACAAAAATTGTAATAATACCAACAGCAGAAACAGGCAGTGTGATCACGGAACAAACAAAATCAACTGGTATTCCAAAAACCGGAAGTCCTGTAACAAGTACGAACACTGATTCTGAATTCAAAACAAGTGAAGTACCTCAGAATACTGGAGCAACTGGCACTGCAGAAGGCAGAACAGATATCAGTCTTGAAATAAGAACTGATACAGGAGCATCCACTGCAGTAAGTACTGACAGCGGAAAAGGAAAAGAAATCATACCTACAAGAGAAGGTACACCCCCTTCTGACGTCACAGATGGTAAAACAGGAACAGATAGTGCTAGTACGATAACAATGGACTACAATACAGATGGAAGTACTCCTTATGGAGTGTCTACAACTCATCACACAACACAACATCCTTGTTTAACACATACTCACAGCACTGAAAAACCAACAGTACCCCCTAAAACGAAATGTGAAAAGGATGATATTGATTGCATAACGAAGGAAACTGGTGATGTGGAAAAGTGGTATAAATGTCCTAAAAGACAAGGAAACTTTCCACATCCAAGTACTGATCGTCTTTTCATATACTGTAGAAATTGGAAACCTCGCGTTAAGAGATGTGCAAAAGATCTTGTGTTTTCACCAGCGTATATGAGATGCATTCGACCATAACTTTAAAAAAATCGGCATGAGGAACTTGTAAATTTTCCTATTTTTCACACAAACTATATTTTTATTAATCGAGTGAGAAGAAATCCATTGTAGTCATTAATGTACCAGTATTGCAGCGTTCTGTAAATAAATATTTATACAAAGCTACAATTTATTTAAAATATGAAACATAATTCTACAGTAAAATCTGAAAATCAATAAACATCACATAATTTGTAATAGTACAAGATTTTAAGGCGATTGAAGGATTGTATAAAGTATAATTGAAAAGTTAAAAAGCTGCTAAATTCCGCAAACAGATATTTGAAAGAAAGTCAGTATGCAAATGGCAATATCTTTTTTTCAAATTTAAATTTAATTCTTTTACTTTTCATATTCAAGCAAACTGGCAAGGATTAGCTCATGTAATAATCGATCATCACAGAATTTCATTCGCTGCGTTATCCGACAGATCGCATATTAATCTTCGAAACGATGTTTATTTCGAATCTCTACTTCAATTTTGATTTCCAGCAGTTTCCCAACCTCAATCAATTTTGTTTTTCAATAATTATGCTACCAACAGTTTTAAATTTCCGTATCGAAGTTCTAGGTCTCATACCCTCTTAAAATTTCCTCAGATTATAAAAACAAATTTTTACTTTCTTTAAAGAGAAAATAATCAAAAATATTAATTGTCAATTTCCTTCAATTTTTAATATATCCCATTATGGTTTCATAACAATGGAGATGAACGTTTCTTTCTTTCACTTATCATATGATTTTCGCTTAGCATTTCGAAGTCCACACATGAAATCCTTTTTAAAGTGTAGTATCACATATTTGATGTTTTAAATCGCGAATGAGAAAATTCACTAATTTTTAGACGAACCATAATCGCTGAATGGTAATATGTTCAAATGGGGAAATCTATAACAATTTAATAAGAGATAGAGCTTATTTAAAAGCAAACATTCTTACTTTCGCACGCAAAAATATCACATTATTTTTAATCAAAAGCTTTAAATTTCAGAACTATATATTTCTTAAAACAGTTTTTTACCTTCACTTTTTATTAGCCCAAAGGGCATTACCCCAGAAGGGCTATTCATTTCATTTCGGCATTTTGCGTTGGTCCACTATAATTGTCCATTCACTTTTCAAATTGTTGTTACCAAATATTACAGCCCTGTATTACTTTGAAAGAAATTAAATATTGAAGAATCTGCATAAATATAGATTTCTCGCAATGTGGTAAAACAACGGTACCTAAAACCATCAAATTTTGAATAACGTGCGTTTCTACCCGAATATGAGCATCTGCAAGCCCAAATTTGGAATTTGTTTTATTATCTATTTCATATTTTGTAAAAAATTAAGGAATTTTGGATTAACAAACTCAATGATTTTTCAAAGAGAGCAATGGCAACACTGTACAGGGTAGAAAAAAAAAACACATTTTTACCTCCAGTGTGTACCAGAAATCCTAAAGAAGTGCTCATTTTAAAATTATTTTACAATATAGCTGTTGAACTGAATTTTATGTTTTAAGTGCGAAGAACATGATATTTAATAAATAAAGTTAAAAACAAAATGTTAAAAAAGTCCCTTTAGGCGTAATATAAAATTTGAAAGCTTTCAGATCTTTTAAGAATTTTTTTTGAATTATTAATTTGTTACATTTTTCACATACCTAAAACATCCAAGTTATATTTACCTGGTACTACGTTATGAGCGAAGGAAATCGCAACTCAGTTTCTCTTAATGTTAATATTTACTAATTAATAAAAGTACTCTCACAGTTAAAGCATTAATACTATCTTGGGAATCACAAATCAGCTGTGCTAGACTGGCACGTGACTTCTAAGGCTAGCCTTTGCTAGTATTTCATCCTACAGATTCACGGGCGATCGAAATAAAAACACAACATATATGCCTTAGAAATCGCAGAATGTCGAAACCCAAAAGATATTTGGTGCATTTCAGTAAAAACGGTTAAAGACGGTGCGACTCAGGCCCGAAGCTGCAACTAAAGGATAACAAGAATATATACTCAACTTTACCACTTATTTATTTTTTTGCAGGCTGAATCGAAAAATCAGTCTTCTTGATCAGTGAACTTTATTAACATTTCAAGTGCTTTGATTCCTATAATATGCTTTGTCTGATGCAGATTTTGCAGTTTTTAGCTCCTAAAGAATAATCATAATATTTCTAAGAAAAATTTGTGTGGTTTTGTCCTCAAAGAATTCTGTTATGTTTTCCACCTCTTTCGCGTGAATGTCTACATTTTTCTTCAAATTTGAGCTATGGATATCTTGAATTGGAATTCTGCTTTCATCTTTATTTTCAATTAGGAAATCTGTCTATGTTTAGATCTGGGCTGGTTTTCATTATTGTTTTGCTTACATATTGGTATCATTTAGTATAAATTTAAAACCTCTGTAAGAGCTCGCAACATTATTGCCGCAGAAAAGACAAGTCGGCTTAGTTTCGGGTGTTAATGCGCACCCTTTTGAAGTACTGAAAAGAAAATACAAAAATGACGATGAACTGCAGAGTCATCTTGCCAAAGATTTTTCGAGTTGCTGTCTCGACGGCCTTGCATATATGTACCTGACAATCAATGTTCTTTCTGTCGACAAGTGGCTGATGTAGAATGTTTGGATCATCAAGATTCAGGTCCGATCTTATCGGCGGATTCGACTGCACCCACTGCTTTTGAAGTATTGCAAAAAATTAATGACTCTCTTTATGTCTTCATATTCTTCCCACAAACAAATTGAGTGGTCTGTTGAGACTAGACGAAATAAATTTCCACTGTGGAAGACGACACACTTGAAACTCCGCTTTGAGCTGTCGATGAACAATCGCCAATGAATTGCGTTGCAGGCTGAAATTCCCGACCTTTCCATTAAATTATCTATGTTATGGCAATACATAAATCCATCATCATGTTGATTATTTTATTTTGATTAGGTTATTTTGAAGCAGAATACATGAAAACTTAGCAATGCCCTCGCAAGGACTTGAACTTATTCCTTTCGAATACACGACGAGTGTGCTAACATTACGCCACGAAAGCATGCAGAAAGGAGAAATAAAATACCTTAATACTCCGGCGTGGTCTTTTATGACCGATAAATCAACTTGTTTGGTTAGGTGGGTCGGGCTGCGCCCACTTCTTGTACCTTATATGCTCCCCCTTTTAAAGGGCGACTGGGGATTAGAAGACCCAGTCGCCAAATCCTGGTGGTGAAGAATCAACATCCCCCACCTTTTAGTTCAGGCGCCATTGTACAGTGATCAGGTTATTTTAAAGCAGGAGGCGAGGAAAATGTGCATTGTCCTCGCCGGGACTCGAACCTGGACCTCTCGAATACGCGACGAGTGTACTAGCATTACATCACGAAGGCATGTAGAAAGGAGGGAGAAAATACCTTATAATCATTTCAAAAGTACTGCATAAATGCACTTTCTCTTAATCGAAAGTAGAATACCTTAGTTGATTTCCCAAACAAGTTTTTCTAGTGCGGTCTTGATGCGGATACCACTGAAGCTGTTTTGAATAGTCCCTAATCGTGGCAAAAAGAGCGCAGCTACTGTTTCTTTCTTGTTACGATAAGCTTCGATGTGTTCTATTATTATCGTAACATGTTGCACGGTGGAAAATTTTGGTCTGAACCCGAACTCGCAGTCTTTTATGAGTTTTTTATTTACTAGAATTTCTTTAATCCTGGAGACGATGATTCTCTCAAAAACTTTCGGGAAGGCAGGGAGCAAGCTTATTTGACGATAATTGCACGTGATCGTGTCGTCCTTTCCCGATTTCTTAATTACTATAATTACTGCGTGTTTCCATGTAATTGGGAAATAATATTGTTGCGAACAATATAGTTTCAAACTAGCATTGAAAATTTTCGTTATGAGAACTATGCCTTTTCTACTCAAATTTTTAAAAGCTTTGTTTCCGATGCCATCACAACCTGCAGCTTTTTTCGAATTGAGCTGACTGATGTTACTTGAATTTGTCTTGGGGTAGTGGTATTGCAGCTATGATTTAAGGAAATAAAATTTGGAACATGATTTGCATTATTCACATCGTTGAGATTAGGGAAATTGTTCGCATCAAGTTGATCTTCATAATATTTGAAATTTCTTCAATGTTATGAATACTTCAGATGTTATGATTTAATTGGTCCTATTGTATTTTCCTCTTTCTTTAGAGCTTTACTTTTTCTCCAGACTGTATGATCAGTGTGAGAAAGGCAGCTAACGAAATTCTTCAACGCATCGTCGCGGTAATTAATCATCATGCTTCTTAGTTCCCTATTGCACCTGTTGAAATTCCTTTTATCTTGGGGGCAATTCGTTCTCTATGCTGATTTCCTTAGTCTGTTTTTCTCCCGTATTTTCAGTCTAATACACTGGTGTGCAAAACTTAAGCAACAACGTAAAAATTTAGCAAATTGCACAAAAGGAGGTCTGGAGATTAGTACAATGAACACGTAAGTCAGTAGAAACGTCATGCGTATGCAAATATCAGGAACGAAACGTCAGAGGCGACGTGAGCGTACACAATACCCGTGATGCCGGCGCGCGCAGCTCAACAGTAGAATAACAGGAAGGATGGAGACGCAATTCAACATATTCGCTGCAAGTGCGAGTCAGTTCTTGAAATATGGCTAGAAGAAATCACCTGGACGACTTCACACGTGGAAGAATGATCGAAAAGCTGGAGGAGGGGCGTACTGTCACCAGTGTAGCTGCAGAGTTCGGAATCAACAAAAGTGTCGTTTCACGCGCTTGGAAAGCGTTCCAAGGTACGAAAGGTTGGCGGTGGCCACCCGAGGGCGACATCTGCAGGGGATCACCGATATATCGTCCTGCAGTTGAAAAGAGGCCGACAGCAGTCAGCAAGCGCCATTGCTCAGCAACTCTGTACAACAACGGGGCGACAAGTGTCGCGGTTTACTGTGGCCAGACGCCTTTACAAAGGGGACCTATTCGCCCGCCGTCCTGAACGCTGCCTCCCGTTGAAAATTGGCCACCGACTCCACCGTTTACAGTGGTGCAGAGAGCACAAAAACTGGACAACTGATCAATGGAGTCATGTACTCTTTAGGGATGAAAGTCTGTTCAGTACCAAAAGCGATTCTCAACACGTTTTGATTTGGAGAGAGGTCGGGACCCGGTTTTATCCCAGTAACATCAAGGAAAGACACCGTAACGGTGGCCCTGGAGTTCTTGTCTGGGGAGACATTATGCTGAACGGGCTCTACGCTTTCAACAGAGGGTCTGTAACCGGGGATCGCTATTGTGAGGAGGTACTCCTTCCCCATGTGCGTCTGTTCCCAGGTGCCATTGGCCCAGACTTAATTTTTATGGATGACAATGCACGGCCACATCGGATTCTTGCTGTTGAAGAGCTACTGGAAAGTGAAGATATCACTCGAATGGATTGACCAGCGTACTACCCAGATTTAAATCCCATCGAATATGTGTGGGATGCTTTGGGGAGACGCATTGCAGCACGCTTACATCCTCCGGTGAACACCCAACAACTCAAACAGATGCTGACTGAGGAATGGGCACTACTCCCGCAAGAAATGTTGCACCAGCTGGTTCTGAGTATGCGTAGACGGTGCGAAGCAACCATTGCAGTGAGGGGAGGGCATATCTCATATTAAGGAACATCTGCTTGTTGTTCTTCCTCTTGGATAGACAATCATGAGTCACGATACTATGCGTTCAATAAAGCTTGTTTTTGTTTGATTACATACCGTATGCATTGTATTCCTTTTTCAACTCCGATGCTTTCGTCATCCTTTACGTTGTAACGTTTCCGAGCTTTTTTTGAAAAATAGCAAGCTAGGATTGTCTTTTTAAAATTTATTTAAAACTCAACAACAAATTCATTCGTGATTAAATAATGGATGAATAGCGTAAACCGTTACATTGCTATATCTTACAGAAGGGAAAAAGCGAGTTTCCCACAGAGTTCTCTGACTACATGTCCATTCAGCTCCACTGCTTCGTCTCTTCTCACAAAAGAGCAGCGAACAGCCGTGAACAAGTCGGCATCATAAAAGCATTAGGGGATAAAGACCCATTAGCCTTCAGGACATTCTTCCTGGCCGAATCGCTTACACCCTGGCTCTAAAAATGAGTTTCTTTAAGTTAGTCCGAAACAGGAAGTCTCTAATAATATCCAGCTGGTTATTTTCCTAATGATTCATTTGCTGTTACAGTTTGTCACAGCTTCCTTCCCTCCCCGGGGGGGGGTCTTCTGGACCATAATTACCACCATTAGAGTTCACCATATTGTTAATAAAATAAATTATAGTAAACACACATTTTTACATCAAACAGGTGTAAGTACCATGGATTAAACATGAAATTATATTGAGGGCAGTGTACAAATAATATAACATACTTAGTGTACAAAAAATACTAATGACTAATTACATTCAGACAAAACAGAGCTTACCCCTTTTTAGACAAATATTACACAATATGCATTCTTTTACTTATATAGATTTACAGAAGAACCATACAAGACAGTAAAAAATATAAAATCAATATAATATCAAGTTTTTCGGCTTAGAGCATCAGCATTTTTATTGAGTTTCCCCGAACGATGAATAATTGTGAAATTGTATGGCTGAAGAGCCAGAGCCCAACGCATTAAGCGAGGATTATTACTGGCATTAGTTCGTAACCAAGTTAGAGGATTATGATCAGTTTGCACAATAAAGTCTTGCCCGTCTAGATAATAGTGAAGTTTCTTTATACCAAACACTATGCTGGCGCATTCCTTTTCAGTGGTGCAGTACTTTTTCTCTACCTCGGAGAATTTCTTGCTCAGAAATATAATGGGATGTTCTTCTCCGTTACTAGTGAGCTGTGTTAATACAACTCCCATACCATAATCAGATGCGTCGGTTTGTAGAATAAAGGGAAGAGTAAAATCGGGTGCATATAAAACTGGGTAACTTGTTAATTTCTCTTTTAATTCCGTGAAAGCCCTTTCGCTCTCAGCATTCCACAGAATATCACCCTTTACTGATTTTCCTTTTAAAAGATCCGTCAACGGAGCGGCGATTGCTGAGTACATCGGAATATAACGGCTATAGTAGCCCGCTAATCCCAGAAATGCTCTTATATCCGTTTTAGTCTTGGGTGTTGGGAAATCTCTTATAGCTTTGGTCTTAATTTCCGACGGTTTCCGGTACCCTTGGCCTACAACATGGCCCAAATAAAGGACATGTTTTTGAGCAAAACGACATTTTGAAGGTTTAATGGTCAATTTCGCTCTACTTATACGTTTCAGCACAATTTCCAGATGCTTGAGATGACATTCCCAGGTTTTTGAAAAAATAGCCACATCATCCAGGTAGGGAACTGCAAATTCTTCGCATCCATTTAATACCTCTTGCATCATCTTGGAAAAAAAATAAGGAGCGTTTTTTAAACCAAAACTTAACCGTAATGGCCTGTAAGTGCCGAAACTGGTTACAAATGCGGCATATCTTTGAGCATTAGGGCTTAAGGGTATTTGCCAATATCCCTTAGCTAAATCTATAACCGTGATATATTTTGCAGAAGCAACTTCTTCTACCCGTTCTTCTATATTGGGTAAGGGATAGAACTGGGTACGTGTGATTTCGTTTAATCGTCGGTAATCCACACAAGGTCGAGGGTCCTTATTTGGAGCTTCTACGAGAATCATAGGAGAAGTGTAGTCTGATTCCCCCACCTCAATAATTTTTAGGTCAAGCATTCGTTGAATTTCTCTTTTTAAAATCTCATTTTGTCGATGTGACATTCGATACGGCTTAGATCGTACCGGCTTATTACTGATAACTTCAATATCATGTTCTACGAGGTCTGTCATTCCCGGCTCGTTAGAAAAACTTTGCGAATATTTATTTAATAACCTCTGCAATTGATCTCTTTGAGTAGGTTCTAATAATTCTTCCAAATTGCTACTTTTAATAACCTCAGAATAATCGTAAACGTTTGGATTTGTATCAATATTAGGAAAATCTATTTCAGTCTCAATCTGGTCAGAACCCTCTTCGCTACAAGACAGGTAATTAATTACCTCAGGTCTTTTATAATATGGCTTTAACATATTGATATGATAAATTTGGGATCTTTCTTTTTTCCCCGGTAAGGATACGATATAATTTGTTTCGGATACTTTATTTTCAACTTTGCCCGGTCCTGTCCATTGAACCGAAAGTTTATTTGCCTTAGAAGTGGCCAAAATTAAAACCAGATCACCTTCTTTAAATTCTCTTTTTATGGCATTTTTATCATACCATTTTTTTCTCCTGAGTTGTTGATCTTGCATTTTCTCAACTGCCAACTCTTGACACTTTTTTAAGCGATTTATGAGTCTAAAAACATACTCGGTTACTGGTTGTTCCTCCTCTGGTGAATCCGTCCAATGTTCGTATAACAACGTTTCTGGAGTACGCAAATTTTTTCCGTGGACAAGTTCCGCAGGTGTGAAACCCGTGCTTTCATGCGTCACAGTTCTTAAAGCAAGAAGAGCCGCCGGTAGCACCTGTTCCCAATCAGAATCAGCCTCCAAACATAAAACTCGTAATATTCTTTTTATAGTACGATGAAATCTCTCCACTGGATTAGACTGAGGGTGGTGTACCGAACTATGACTAACTTTGATACCGAAACGTTCAAAAAATTCTGTGGTCAGATTGCTCATAAATGAAGTTCCTTGATCGCACTGAATCTCTTTAGGGAATCCCATTCTGCTGAAAAGATTTAACAACGCATCCACTATTGTAACCGAAGTTATATCTTCGATTGGAAGAGCCTCTGGATATTTTGATGCTACACATATAGCAGTTAGTATATATTTGTTTCCTTTAGATGTGGTTGGCAAGGGTCCACAAGTATCTATGTTTATTTTTGAAAATACTTCCGATATCACAGGGACTAATTTCAGAGGCGCTTTTTTTCTATCGTTAGATTTCCCCACTCTTTGGCAAGGATCACAAGTTCGAATATAAGTTTCCATATCTTGATAACATTTGGGCCAAAAAAAATATCTAGCTAGATTATCTTTGGATTTAGTTACGCCCAAATGTCCGGACACTTGTTCATGACATAAACTCAATATCTTCTCCCGACAAGTTTCAGGAATGACCAATAATTTCCGTACATTTCCTAAACGATCTTCTTGACACTTATACAGCAGCCCCTTTTCTATCTTGTAAATATTTGTCGAAGAGTTATTTTGAGAGTCTCTTGTCGCTATGTCAAAAAGCGGCTTTAAATCTTCACTCTGTTGCTGTAATTGAAGGAATTTAGTCTTGCTTATTGAAAGTAGAGGAGGTAGGTCATTGAACTCCGAAACGGGCAGGAGCGACTTTCTGTCTTCCTGTTCTTCTTGTTCCGTCCCCTGGGAAGTATAATCGTTCGCGAGGGAGGGAAAACTCGGTAGGGGTACAATATTCGTATGCTCACCCCTTTCTTTTGCTGCTTGAAGGCCTTTCTCTTCGCTATTGATCATTTGTCGACGTTTCTGAGCCCGCGTCTCCACTGCGTTAACTTGGAAAAAGTATTCCTTATTTTGATTTTTTCCTAATTTTGCAGCCGTCCGATTCCCTAATATATAACGTCCTTGATCAAGCTCATTTCGTATGACTGCGGCCTTTGTTAATATTCGTCCAAATTCTGCTTCTATTTCAACATGTGCTAGGGGAAGACATATAGGTGATTCATCGAACGGTTGTTTTACCCAAACAGTTTCTCCTGTTAACATTGAAGGGGTAATGTATTTTTTACAGATCACATCAATGGATGCTCCAGAATCCCGTAATACAGGAAGATCGAACCCGTTAACCTTAGCCATTGTAGTGTATGGCGCTAAATAATCTTCTTCATTCTCTTGTACCCTGTTAACAACAGCCGTAGATTTAAAGTCTTTCTGAGCTTTCGGACACTGCGGCCTCAAGTGATCGATTGAGCCACAAGTATAGCACTTAAGAGGTTTACGTACTTCAAAATGACGCTCATCTTGATTTCGAAAAGTTTCTGTTTTTTTCGAAACTTTTTCCCCAGCCTGTTTATACCTTGGCGAATCTCTGAAATTAGGCTGATTTTTATTTCTCTTTTGCGACTCCGAACCATGAACTGGAGAGACCTTTTTCCGGTATTCACGTACGTTTTCATAATCTTCTAACAACTCGGCTAATTTATTTGGGGACGTTATCTTGGACCATTCATCAATAAAATGCTGGCGCACTTCGAAATTTACGCGACGCTTCATTTGATCCGTTATCATCAGGTCTTTTAAAAGTTCAAAATCATTAATTTCCAAGCCCGAGATCCATTCTTCAAAATAATTTCTTAATTCAAATGCGAAATCCCTCCAAGTGGTTTGAGCGTTTTTTTGGGTTTGCGAGAATTTGATTCTAAATTTTTCTGGGCTCAGTTTAAACCTTTTAAGAAGTATCCCTTTTATGTAAGCATAGTCATAAGCCTGTTCTTCTGGCTCTCGCATAATCAGCTGAACTATCTCTGTTGGCAAAAGTGTTAATAAAACAGAAACCCATTCTGATTGGTTTAGATTCGCCCTCTTTGCTTGGCGCTCAAACATGACTAGGTACAAACTAACATCATTCTCTTCGGGATCAAATTTTTGGATCATTTTTTGAAGTTCAAAATGGTTTCTTCTAGGCATACTTTCTTCATTCCCATCAATTAGATCCTTACCTTTAGCGGCCTGCAATTTCATTTTGGTTATCTCGAATTCTCTTTCTTCTCTCCTAATTCTATCTTGCCTCTCTTCGTCTTCTCTCCTAATTCTTTCTTGCCTCTCTTCTTTCTCAAGTCTCACTGACGTGATATTTTCCAACAGACTTTTAATTAGTTCCTCCTCGTAGGCTTCATTTCCCATAATCAGCTGTCTTAAATCTAATATCCTAAGCTGGGGTCCAACCTTTTCCCCTAACTCTTCAGCCAAGGATTTAAGGTCCTCTTTTCTAGCTTTTGCTAAGAATGCCATGATATACCCTCAACTTATACTCTAAATCTAATGAATCTCTCTTTATATATATAAATTTGATATACAACTAAAATTTACAATTCTGAGGCTCAGAATTTAACTCTTAATTTTTTTCAGAACAATTTCTGGTATTCTAAACATACATTCAAGACAATTTACACTATACTGTGAACAGGATGCACTCAGTTGCAATTAGTTAAATTGAGAATTTAAGATAATACAATATGCTTTAGATAATACAATATTCACATTCAGATCATCAAAACTTTCATAGTATATTAAGGTATGCATTCAAAAGTAAATTAAAATAAACGTATAAATACTCATAAATATCAATACAACCACAGTTTGAACGTAAGATATTAGTGATTTCTAAACTTTCTGTTAACACTTTCAACTGAAAATTTTCACTTCTCATAATTCTTACACAAAATGATAATTCATATTCTGTACTGAAAATCAAATAAACAACAGTTTAATTTTAAGCTACCAAGATTTACTTATCTTCATTTTTAACACAATGAACTGAAAATTTTTGGAATTATAATTCTTACGTACTTATATTTCTTACATGAAATACATTCTTACAAACTTATAATTCTTACATACCATAACAGTTTACATTTACTTCTAATAATTATAACGTTCAAGACGACTTACAATTGATAATTCAGAATACCCTTTAAAAGATAGAATCTTTAGAAATATTACAATTTTACTCTTCAATTATAGAAGCATAATAGTAGCAAAACTCACAACAATTCACTCTATTAATACAACTTCAAATTCTTAAGATATTATTTAATTATAATTTCTGAATTCAAAATTCTAAATTTATTCCTAAATTCTTAAATATATTTTCTTATCTGAAACATAAATATCAATCAACGCATTTGCAAGCTTCAACGAAACCAATATTTGTTAGAAAACATTTACCTGAAGTGACATAAATGACACAATAGAAATACTATATTTAATAAACCTCACTGCCTCAATATAAAAAATCCAAGGTACTTACCCGCCTGGACTGTAGAGTTGAACTCTGATTGAAGCCTGGAACATGAAAGTGTTGAATCTCACAACTTAATTCTTTTATTGGACGCTGAAGGCACATGCACTAAATTACCACACAAACGTATATCACCACACTACACTTTCCGGACACTACAACTTAAAGATGCTGAAAATCTTCGGACAATGGCTGTCCCACTAAACTTCAAGCGAATTGAATTTCGGATCCTGGTGGTCCTCTCTTTCAGCCGGACTGACGTCTGGAATCTTCTTTAGAAAAACACAAAGCTGAATTTCGGAGCCTGACGGTCCTTTCTTTCTTCCGGACTGGCATCTGGAATCTTTTTTATAAATCACAGAGTTGATTTTCGGAGCCTGACGGTCCTTTCTTTCTCCCGGACTGACGTCTGGAACTTAAAAACACAGAGCTGAAGTTCGGAGCCTGACGGTCCTCTCTTTCTCCCGGACTGACGTCTGGAATCTACTTTAGAAAAGCGCGGAGTTGAATTTCGGAGCCTGACGGTCCTTTTTTTTTTCACCCGGACTGACGTCCGTATTCTTTCTTTGTTAAGCACAAGAGTTACAGAATCGTTCGATGATCAAACTAAAACTGCTTCGTGGATTTTCATCATACCTGCTGCCACCAAATTATTATAGCTGTAACGTTTCACAGAGTTGATTTTCGGAGCCTGACGGTCCTTTCTTTCTCCCGGACTGACGTCTGGAACTTAAAAACACAGAGCTGAAGTTCGGAGCCTGACGGTCCTCTCTTTCTCCCGGACTGACGTCTGTATTCTTTCTTTGTTAAGCACAAAAGTTCTCGTTCGATGATCAAACTAAAACTGCTTCGTGGATTTTCATCATACCTGCTGCCACCAAATTATTATAGCTGTAACGTTTCCGAGCTTTTATGGAAAAATAGCAAGACAGGATTGTCTTTTTAAAATTTATTTAAAACTCAACAACAAATTCATTCGTGATTAAATAATGGATGAATAGCGTAAACCGTTACATTGCTATATCTTACAGAAGGGAAAAAGCGAGTTTCCCACAGAGTTCTCTGACTACATGTCCATTCAGCTCCACTGCTTCGTCTCTTCTCACAAAAGAGCAGCGAACAGCCGTGAACAAGTCGGCATCATAAAAGCATTAGGGGATAAAGACCCATTAGCCTTCAGGACACTCTTCCTGGCCGAATCGCTTACACCCTGGCTCTAAAAATGAGTTTCTTAAAGTTAGTCCAAAACAGGAAGTCTCTAATAATAACCAGCTGGTTGTTTTCTTAATGATTCATTTGCTGTTACAGTTTGTCACAACGTACATAATACTCTCCTTCATTTCTGGATTTCATGTCTCTCAGTTGATTTCTCGTGGAGTTATGGCAAAAAAACCTGCTGTTGCTTAAGTTTTGCACACCAGTGTATGATAGGATAACGTAAAATCCTCGTTCCTTGTACACTGAGAATTTTTAATTCCATTTGCACTTTATTATTTAGATTGGTGATGTTAGTGTCAATTTCTTCTTTTGAGTTTAAATTAGCGGAGGTGAAGATATTTTCATTTATATAATTTTTATATTGCTCCCAGTTTGTCCGAGTTCGAAGTATTTGTAGGTAGTTCAGGTAAAATGTTAGGTCTTTACTAATATCTTTATTATAAACTTTACAACTAGCAATAAAAATGTTCCAAATTTGCTAACTTTAGTCTACCGCTAAATGTTATGTTGTATAATCCTTAGCCATTTAAAGGCTGCTCAATGATAAAATCACAGACATCTGAGTTATTAAGTAAACTGCAGCTATGGCTCTTACAGTTTTTGTAAAATTAGATACGTACTGTTGCCTCATGGTCTATTTAATTTTTAAATCCAGGTAGATGTATGTTTTTAAGACAAAAGACAGAGATATTAATGATAATTCTGAGTACTTTGTTCTCCAGCTGTTGCACAGATAGTCGATTCATTGACAGCAGCCATCCAGTAAGGTGATATACATAAAAACACGACATGTAATTCGTGGATTGATAATCCTCATTTTTTTAATACTGAGTAGTGAAATATATTTACTTACAGAAAGAATTCTTGTAACTTCTGTAAGTAAATCTACTTCGTCAACTTGTCTATAACATATAATTTTTTAAATGATATATTATCAACAAATAATACCTAGTTATTTTACCACATGGCTTGACATTGTAAATATATTGAGAATAACATGATGAAAATGAATGTCTAGTATTTTTTTTTCAAAACGTAATAGGGTACTAGGCGGCGTCAGTTAAGAATGCGCCACTTTTTTTGCCACCAATTATTGTCAAGTATAAAGTTATGAAATAATAATAGAGTTCAAAAGACTAAAAAAAATAGTTCCGTAAAAGTAAACTTTTTTACTTTTTTAATACCTAAAGAAAGTAAATTTTTCCTTTTAATTTTCTAACTCTTCTTTCTTTTAATTCTAACACATAATTTTTTTAAAAAAATAACAAAACAAATCGGAATTCAATCTAACAGGTGGCATAAAATTACATATATCATTTAATAACTGGGGGGAAAACTCAGTTTTTGAATATAACCGCCGTCACATAAATTCTATCAAATGCGACTCTAAATGGCTGTGAGCAGTGCCCAGCTGACGTTTATTTTTCCTTTTAGCACTGCTCTACAATGGCTCCATAGGTTGGGTATGACATCCAGTTTCGAGGTCTACAAAATTATAACTGTGATTCCAGTAAAATGTTCATACCCAGCATTTCTTAATTCCTCTTTCTTATATCCTTTCCAGCAGTCTGAAAATATAATACTAATCTGTCACGTTTTCCTGAAAAGCAGATGTCTTGAAACTTCCATTTACGGAACGCTCTTCAAAGCTGGGTAACTCTAAGGATCTTGCTTTACAAAGATTTAAATCGTTAGAGCAAAAGCTCTTAAGATCTCCTGATACATATGAGATGTATAAGCAATTTATGAAAGAATACTTGGACCTCGGGCACATGGAACCAGTTTGTGGTACAGAGTCCCCGAAACAGGCGTACTGCATGCCACATCATGCAGTAATTAAGGAGTCTAGTTCTACGAGTAAAATATGTGTGGTTTCAATGCTACTAGCAAATCTTCATCTGGAATATCTCTTAATGACATATTGATGAAAGGTCCCCGAATACAACAAGAACTGTTTCCAGTGTTGATAAAATTCAACTGTTACCCTGTAGTTGTTACAGCTGATATCATGAAAATGTTTAGGCAGATTTTTGTAAATGAAGAGGATAGAGATTTTCAAAGAATATTTTGGCGAGACAGTACAAATGAACCTATAGAAGAATTTTGCCTTAATACTGTCACATATGGCACTGCCTCCGCTCCCTATTTGGCTACTCGCTGTTTATATCAACTTGCCTACGATGAACAGGATAACTTTCCTTTAGCTGAGAAGGCTGTACTTCAAAATTTTTTTGTAGATGATTGTTTGGCAGGTGCAAAAGATACAGAAGAGTGCAAAACCCTTGTAAATCAACTCTTGCAAATGCTTGAACGTGGAGGATTTCTTCTACGTAAATGGTCCACAAATGACTTATCAGTACTAGAGAATATACCAAAAGAACTGAGAAATGATTCTGAGTCTACGAAAATTCAAGATGATAGCTCAATCAAAATTTTAGGAATTAATTGGAACCCCCACGAAGATTACTTTAACTTTTCCGCGTCCATTTCTGGAGATAAGCTTACATATACTAAAAGCGATATCCTTTCTGATTTAGCGAAAATATTTGATCCATTGGGTTGGCTTGCTCCTTGCATTATGTACGTCAAAATCTTGATACAAGACCTGTGCAAACTCCATTTATCTTGGGATGAGCCTGTTAGTGATGAGATAGCTAATAAATGGAAGAGTTTTCGGAAGGATTTACATCTTATTCAACAATTAAAAATACTGAGATTTGTTCTAACTCATGACATAAATCACATTGATATTTGTGCTTTTTGTGATGCCTCTGAGAAAGGCCACTGTGCTGCTATATATCTACGTACAGTATCGCGAAATGTGGACATCAAAATCTCACTCTTAACATCAAAAACGAGAGTTGCTCCTCTAAAGGTGCAAACATTACCTCGATTAGAGTTATGCGCTGCAGTTTTGTTAGTGGATTTACTTAAATCTGTGTTAGAGCATTTAGAGTTTCCTATACGTAATGTATTTGCCTGGACAGATTCGACTGTTGTACTGTCTTGGATTTCTTCAGAACCATACTGTTGGGTTCCTTTTGTCGCAAATCGTGTTGCCAAATTACAGAACACAATTCCTGATTTAAAGCGGAACCATATCAATGGAAAGCTGAATCCAGCTGATTCAGGTGCAAGGGGTATGTTACCAGCCGAATTTTTGAATTGTGAGCACTGGCATTTAGGACCTACTTGGTTATATTTCGTGATTTTGAAACTTGTCCTGAAAGTGAACATCTTTGTGCTGATGTAGATTATGAAAAAGTTCTTAGAGAAGAAAGAAAAAAGTGCATTTCTGTGTATTGTACAGTAAGGGAAAATGATATTTTTAAACGGTATTCGTCTTGGATAAAACTTCGTCGTATAATTGCTTTGTGTCATACATTCATTTATAACTGTCGAAACTCCGCTGAAAACCGTTTGAAAGGTTTGCTGACAACTGATGAGCTTAGGTTAGCTACCAAAATAATAGTAAAAAGTGTACAAGAATTTTATTTTTCTCAAGAACTCTCTTGCTTAAAAACATCGAACGAATTAAAAAGTGTGTGTAGTCGAGTAATACAATTAACACCCTTCCTTGATGAGGAAGGCATCATTCGTGTAGGCGGTCGATTGAAAAGTGCAAACATTCTTGAAAATAGCAAACATCCTATTTTGCTTCCAAAAGAAGGTCACATCACGAATCTCTTCGTAACTCATTACCATGTTACTTATTTGCATGCTAGCCAAGAGTTATTGATAAGCATTTTACGAATGCAATTTTGGATCCTATCAGTAAGAAATGCTGTGAGAAAAATAATTCATAGATGTATTCCTTGTATTAGAAATCGAGGCAAGACTGTGAGCCAGTTAATGGGTGATTTACCCTCGCCAAGAGTTCAAACTTCAAGACCATTTACAGTTACCGGTATTGATTATGCTGGCCCATATACAATTAAGTCCCAAGTCGGGAGAAAAGCAAAAACTTTTAAGTGCTACGCATCCAGTTTTGTGTGCTTCTGTACAAAAGCTGTACACTTGGAGTTAGTTAGTGACTTATCTACTTCAACGTTTTTAGCAGTTCTAAATAAATTTATCGCCCGATGTGGCAAACCATCTGAAATTTTGAGCGACTGTGCAACTAATTTCAAAGGTGCTAGTAAGGAGTTGAAGGAGATCTATAAAAGTGTAGCTTGCATCGAGAAAAGCAATGATGTATCTAATTTCATTACCTCAGAAGGCATAACTTAGTTGTTTAATCCTCCGACATCCCCTCATTTCGGTGGTTTGCGGGAATCTAATGTGAAATCCATGAAATTTCCTCTTAAACGAGTGTCGGGATCCACATTTCTAACATATGAGGAATTTTTGACAGAGCTTACACAAGTGAAAGCATGTGTGAACTCACGTCCTCTATGCGCGATGTCTAGTGATCCAAACGACCTTAGTGCATTGACTCCAGGTCACTTTCTGATTGGAGCACCTCTGCTTTCCTGAATCTGACTTGAGTGATGTTAAGTCTTCCAGATTTAAACGTTGGTCTTTAGTTCAACAACTTCTGCAACATTTTTGAAAACGATGGTGTACAGAGTATTTGACAACTCTGCAAAAACGTGCTAAATGGTTTCGTGAGTCTCCATATCTAAAATGTGGTGATTTAGTTCTGATTAAAAACGAACAATTGCCTCCAAACCACTGGAGAATTGGAAGAATTGTCCAGATTCATCCAGGTAGTGATAATAGAGTCCGGGTGGCTACAGTACATACAGCCGCTGGTGATTTTAAAAGAGCAGTGACCAAACTGTGTCTCATTCCTAGTGATGATAAAATGTGAACTATGAACTAATAACTTTTCTCATATCATTGAACTGTAGTTAAACTTTTTAGTTTTTTTTCTGTATTGTTTATGCTCTGTACTTGAACTGTTTAACTTTTTTGAACCCTTAGAAGGCTTGAAGGCCGGTGGCTATGTTTACTTTTTTTATACCTCAAGAATTTTTAGTGTATCGAGACTGCAACAGATGGCGTTACCGCCGTGTGATGTCATATGGTCGTCATGGTAACGAGAATTCTTTTTGCCCTTTTTTATAGTGTATTCGAAACTTGATCTGCTTATGGTGATTAATAGTGTAAGAAAAATGCTATTGTGTATTCTTTAGTGGAAAATTCAAGTGTGCAGTCGTCATGTGGATGGCTTACTTCATACTTAAAGTGTTAATATATTAAAGTGTTTACTTATTGTCAGTGTATACAGTCCATTTTCTCGTCTTCGAGTGAACACAAAACAAACTATGTATTTCTCTCTGCGAAGTAGGTTGCGAACGGCTCATTTCCTGTGACAAATCTTGTTAAGAAGGGCGCAGATATTAGTCGTTCCGTGTCCACTTTTCGTATGAATTCAAAAGTTCGCCGACTCTGTGGCGACGTGTTCCATTCCTACTGCCACTGCGACAGAGCTGACTGCCAAGTCTGCCGCTTGAGAAGTGACTTTGGTAAAGGTGGGTTTATTTGTATCGCATCCCGGTCCTGTGCTGCCTCTTTTTCCAGGGTGTCAGCGCGTTCGTTGCCCTGGCCACCAACGTGCGCTTTTACCCAAGAGATTCCAATTTTTTTGGAACTGACTCGTATTTCTTAGTGTCTCCTGAATTTGGAAAACGAGTGGGCAGTGTGGCGTGGGTCGTTTATGGCATACAGTAACAATAGGCTATCAGTATAAATTGTAAAATCTTCAGCTCTGGTAGTTTATGCCCATTCTATTGCTTTAAGCAAAGAAGGGGCTTCCGCCTGGAAGACCGAATTGTGCGCAGACATATGGCACTTCCAGGCTTGCACTTCAGTGACATTATAGAAAACTGTATATGCGTTGCCGACTGCATTGTCCATCTTCGACCCATTCATGTAAATCATGAAGCCCGGGCCCTCTATGGATGGTGATAATTCAGGGCGAGGTGAGTCACAACACCTTTCCCATAATCTGAAGGGAACTTTTAAACTCGAAGTCTGCAGGGTCATAGCTGAGCTCCCAAATCGTGCTTTTCTATGCAGTTGGGAAACCATTGTAATTGCGGCTTCCTGCTGTGCTTTTATTCGTAACGGGATTAGTCCCGCCAGAACTGCTGCGGCTGCTGTCGACGTTGTTCGATATGCCTTTGTTATCGCCAGTACGAAGGGTCTTTGGGAACTTTGAAGAATTTTTTGTTTCCTGCAGGTCATGGGGTTTGCCCAGATTGCCGCCCTGTTGATCATGATCTTTTCTGCTACTGCAGAGTATAGGATCTTTAGGATATAGGGACGTAGTCTCCATTTGGAGCCTTGCATTTTTCTTAGGTGCGTGGCTATTCTGAATGCTCTTTTTTCTTTGCGACCTTAAATGGGGGATCCAAGTAAAGCCGTCATCTAGTATTATACCTAGGAGCTTCATCTCTTTAACTCTTTTAATCCTGTGGCCTGCCATCGTGGTTGTCGGGTTTCTTTGTAAGATCTGGCCCGGTTTATGGTAGATGATATATTTAGATTTTGAATGCGAGATGTTAAGCTTCTTAGACTTGCAAAGCTCATAGAAGATGTCAATGACTTCCTTGCAGTTTTGTTAAAGGATGACGCGGCTTTTTCCACTGACCACGAAAGTGGCATCATCTGCGAAGGCTGCGACTGTTGTGTGAGCCGGCCATTCTGCTTTTAGAATCGAGTTAAATGTTAAGTTCCACAGGTCTGGGCCAGCGCGTGATCCCTGTGGGCAGCCTCTTTGCTGTGGCCTGGTAATTATTACCCCGTTGTGAACCGTGATGAAGCTGCGGTTACTGAGATAACTTTTAAAAATCAGTAGGATGTTACTTGGGATGTTAGCTGCATGTAAAGCTTCTAGGATTGCCGGCCACCACAGGGAGTCAAATGCAGTTTGCAGATCAAGACTGAGGACTGCCACATGCTGTTGTTCTTTGTGCAGTAGCTTGACTTCCTCGCATACGTGCTCCAGGACATTAAGCGTAGAGGGATGCTCCCGAAAGCCATATTGTGCATCTGAGAGGATACCGTTTTTAGCTATATGATGCTTCAGCCCGAGAACGAGAAGCTTCTCGAAGAGCTTTCCCAGGAATGGCAGAAGGCACATTGGTCTAAAGGCTGAAGGATCATTGAAGTCCTTGCCTTCTTTCGTAAAGAGGGCCACTTTGCCGGTTTTAAAATGTGTTGGAAAGTGCTTAAGACTTAGAAGTTTGTTGAAGTAAGCCACTAGCAGTCTCGGGCAGGCTTTGTAGGTTGCCTTCAAGATCTGGTAGTCTACAGAGTCCGGCCCTGGTGCCTTTTTGACTAGAAGAGTACGTATAAGAGTCGTGACCTCCTTAACTGTAAATGGGGGATCATCTGGAACTGTCGTGGACAGGCTGTATGCCTCATGTTCAGAAGAAACATCATTCCCATCCTGTGGGAACACTGCGTCAAGGATGTGTTGAAGTGGGGTGGCCGTGAAACCTTGTGACACTATCTGTGAACCAGCATACATGCGGTGTAATGGTCGTATGAATATTTTGCTGGAAGCTATCTGGTGTAGTACGCCGAAAACTTCGGTGTACTGTGTGCAGAAGTTCCTCCAGCTTTCAAGCTTTACATTCAGGATGTTCTTCTTGTACTGAGACTGCGCTCTGTTGTATTCTACGCTGAGCTGTTGTCTACGATGCGGGTGCCGCTCTTTTTTCAACCTTCTGCGCATCGCCCGCGTGCGGCTTCGTTTAGTCCGTAGCTCCTTCGTTCACCAGTTGGCGGCTTTAAGAATTTTGGGAGATTTGGTTCTCATCGTACCGTCGCATGTTAGCTATATTAACTGCACCAGGTTACATGTGATGCGATCTGAGTCTTGTGCTGTGGAACAGTTGTTCAGTTCATCTCCTTGCTGTTCCAAGACCGGTCTGATTTCACGGGTGAATTTCTTTAAGTTATGTACCGAGGTTCTATGCATGAGGCTGAAAGTGGTGTATCGATAGTCTGAGTTTGTGGGCGTATCCTGCACCTCCCAGTCCTGGATTTTAGTAGTCAACTCTACTGTGGACAGAGTGAGATCTGGCCATCCCTGTCCAGTAGTTGTCTCGAAAGTGGGAAGCCACCCTTGGGTGTTGTGTAGAATTAGGTCATGACTCGCTATAAAGTCCTCAACTAGTCTTCCATGTGATCGGTAAATGAGTAGCCCCGAACTTCAGAGTGGGAGTTAAAGTCTCCGACTAAAAGGTGGTTGTTGGAGGGATAGTCCCGGAGTATTGTCTGCAGCTGGTCAAGATATTCTGCGGCCTCTGCTGTGGGTGGGATGTAAATATTCTTAATCAGGAGACTTAGTCCCACAGCTTCAATTGTTATGGTAACTTGGTCTCTAGACAGTGAGATACTCGTAAGTAACCATTTGTTAAGGCAGCAGACTATGGCAGCTTTTGACCCTTCTCTTTCCGATTTCTGGAAAATGGTTCAAGATGAGGGGAATTCTTCCACCCTTTCTGCTTGGCTGTATGGTTCTTGTACGAGCAGGAGGTCAGCCTCTGTTTCCATTGCATAGTGGACTAGTTGGGCTGTGGCTGCCCGAGCTCTCTGGAGTTTCACCTGTATAATCTTAACTTCTTCTTGTGCGTCTAGGAGAGAGTTAATGTCCTGTCTTTCGGTACTATTGCTTTGTCCTGACATTCTATAAGGATGCAACGTTGGATGACAATGGAGGGAAAACGAGACTGATTAGAGAGTTTGCTCTTGGTGTCACCGTTATAAAGTGTAGGTACACTTGGTGGTCAATTGGTGACTGAGGTACCGTAGTCTGTCCGGGCCTTGATCTTGAGCACTTGCAAGTGAAAGGAGAGGCAGTCAGAGGTATATGCTGCATGCGCAGTGTCTCAGTGCTGATTGGCAATTAGACAGTTTAGGCAGCTTGGGCTATCAGCCATACATCTTTTGACATCGTGGTTTCCACCACAATATGCACAGTGATACCTAAATTTACAGTCTCTTGCCGAATGCTCGAAGTCCTAGCATATGAAGCATCTGCGTACCCCTGTAAACTCTGCCACACGATGTTCCCTCCATCCCTGGAACGAAACTCTCTGTTCCATCAGCGTTTTAAAGGCCGTCGGTGAACAGTCTAAAATCCATGTGGACGCCTTGTTCCTCCGACCGCTGATCCTGAAAGAGACCTTGAAATCATCTTTTACTAATAGTAAAGGTCTTCCTCTTCCCATCAACAATAGAGAAGCTTATCATCGCTTCCTTATAAAGCACAAACCGGCAGTAAATGCAATCTGCAAAGTTGTTAACAAGCTCAAGGGAATGGGCCAAGATTTGTGCTCTCCTCATTAACCAAAATTTGCAAGGTATGATACACTAAGTCAGCACGTAGTTCCACATCCTCAGACACTAAGTCTACTCCTTAAATTTACATAAGTCCTTATTATAGACACTTATCAAATAATGTACAGACAAATGTTTCCAGCATGTGTTTAACGTTTCCTCTGCTGTATACGCATAATACTTAATGTTTTTTACCCATGTGCCTGTATTTTAATCCTATTATCCTGTATATGCATAATACTTAATGTTCTTTTTTTTTACCTATGAGCCTGTATTTTAATCCTATTATTTTGTAACTGTATTTTTGTATCTGTATTTTTAATTTATATTTTTATTTGAATTTTATTATGATTATGCAAAATTACCATAGCAAATTGCAACAACAAATGTCAAAACAGTAAAACGAATGCAATCTGCCCTTGTATGGCCATGTAAATGCTCTTGTTAACATCCTTAAAAGCTCCCGCGACGACTGAGGCCTCAGGGAATTGTTCCTGGTTAGTGGAGGACGCGGGACACATGCCTGTTTACCTCTGTTAGACATCAGGCGTCCCCGTCCTCCGTTACCAACCAACCAATAGTAAAGGTCCTAGAGACAAGGTCAGTTACCTCCTCCGCCATGGTACCATATGGAATATTATCTATTGCGCACTTTGGGGACCTTTTATATGGAATCCTCGTACTGATCTTATCTTTGATGTTAACATTCTGTGCCAGGAGATGACGTAACTTTGCCACATCCTCCTTCAAGTGACATCGCACTGCAACTCCCCCTTTGCTGAGTTTCTGTATTCCTTTTATATTTCTGTATTCCTTAATGGATAGTGATACGACCATATCCATTAAGGGCGCATGCCTTTCCAGTTCCGTTTGCAGGTCTGGTGCATGTTCTTCTTTCATGGGAAAAATAAGTAGCGTGGGAAGATCCTTAATTCTTAGTCTTCTAATTCTCAGTCCGCTGCAGTGTCTCTGCATAGGAGCGTCTCTTTGCCGTGCCATCTGGATGTGTGTCTTCAGACTGAATCCTTCCTTGAATGACACTTTCGTGAAGCACTGTCGAGCCCAACACTTTAGCGTGCAAGCCTTCACAGCAGTGATATGCATTAGTAAATCGTATGTGGGCGTCTGTGAGCGTGTCCGTGTACTTCGTTCCTAAGAAGTGCTTCATGTACTGTGGCGAAAGTGAGGACCTATGGGGTCAAACTCTGTGGTGGTACCAACTTCCATGGTTGGCAATTGGAAGGATCCATTCGGGCCTTTGTGGGCCAAATGCCTGAGGACTTCTAGGATCTCAAGCATACGCCCTCGCAAATCTTTAGGCAGTAAGTGCCGATTTCCCCGTTCTATAGTGCTTACATTGATAGCTTCCTTAATAAGGGCATCTATTTTTTCGACCTAGCTGAGAGAATCACTGCCATAGAGGCTCTGCGGATTTAATACTGCTGCACTAATTGAGGTGCCTCCGTCATTCATGGTGGAAGTTTCGTGGACACTAGACTGCTGCACAGATAGAATACTACAAGCGCTGGTAATTCCTTGAATGCTCTTTAAAAGCAAAAGAATTCTCTTGAACTCTGTGATTCCACTAGACACTGAAGCTTTACTAAAGCGCTGAAGCTAAAACTGATGCTAAACACTGAGCACTACAAACTGAAGCTATGCACACTGATGCTAAAAACACTAAAATTCACTAGGAAAACACTAAAACGTTAGGAAATCGGACGTTGGGTATTTCTCTGTAATCTGTTTAAAAACACAAAACTTTACTTGGACTCCGAGATTCCACTAGACACTGAAGCTTCACTAATGCGCTGAAGCTAAACACTGATGCTAAACACTCGTAACTACACACTAAAAATCACTGGCAAAGCATTGAAATATTGGGAAAATGAGCGTTGGGTGTTTCTCTATACACTCTTAAAAACACAAAACGTTTACTTGGACTCTGGCATTCCACTAAACACTGGAGCTAAACACCGATGCAAATCACTGATCTCTACACACTGATGCCATACTGAATGAAACTATGAATACTAATTTACACTGTGAAAGAACTGAAACGTTGGGAGAACACTAAAAAAAAACAAAAGGTAAAGGCTGGAAAAACACTGAGGCATCACTGATGATATTGAAGATAATACTAAATTGACACTGAAAATTGCACAGCCAGTGTTGGTATTTCTCGTTAGTACTTTAAAACAATAATTGCAGTATTAATAAATTATGGGATAAAAAGGAACAGGAAATAGTTTTCGAGGAATTGTTCTAACCTGTGCGCAAAGCGTATAAGAACCAATATACACAAATTATAAATAGAAATAAATTAGATGAGATCAGTACATACGTATAATTAATTAATTAACACATATGTCCTATTAGTACTTATGCTGAAATGGGCATAAACGAGAGTCAGGAAGCCATGCATAGCTTAATGTAGACTATTTACATTCATGTCCATAAATTAAGGATAATTCGGAGTCACGCGGAAATGG
This sequence comes from Stegodyphus mimosarum, assembly GCA_000611955.2. Taxonomy (NCBI): domain Eukaryota; kingdom Metazoa; phylum Arthropoda; class Arachnida; order Araneae; family Eresidae; genus Stegodyphus; species Stegodyphus mimosarum. The sequence continues at coordinate 265,882 of KK113308.1, read as the reverse complement.
AACTCTAAAATAAATATATCACCTGTAAACTCACTACACACATCTTCAAGAATCATATGCAAATTTCAGGAAGTAACCAGATGACACCAATGGTACGTCACAATGACGAGAGTGTAAGAGAGTGATATATAAGGAATACAGGCAAAGAAGTAAAATTGTTCGCAGGGGCTTTATAAGCATTTTCAGTGCAATAACCGAATAGTTATGACAAAGGACGCATTTGAATGATTTTTTACGTGGTAGAATTATCTGCCGTCTGGAATGTGGGCGTACCCAACTGGAAGTATCAGACAAACTTGGAATTGCCCAGGGTGTCATCTCCAGGCTTTGGCAATGATTCCAAGATAATGGTAATGTGAGTAGACGTTACAGCACTGGTCGCCCCAGAGTTACAACGCCGAACGAGGACCGGTATTTGGCAGTTATTGCCAAAAGAAACAGGCGGAGCGCAGGCTCCGACCTGTCTCGTCAGCTCTCGTCAGCCACGGGTACGACAATTTCAAGGCAGACCGTGTACAGACGCTTAGGGCAGATTGATCTATATACTCGTAGACTTGTCAGATGCGTTCCACTTACTGCAACTTACTGTCGCCTGCGGTTAGCCTGGAGTAGAGAGCATGCATTGTGGACACCGCAACAGTGGGCTTGTGTGATGTTTTCCGACGAGTCCAGGTTTAGCTTGCAGTCTGATTCTCACCGGACTTTCATATGGAGAGCTCCAGGTACCCGTTACCACCAAGAAAACATCATTGAATGACACCGTTACGGTGGTGCAGGAGTGCTCGTTTGGGGTGGAATTATTCTGGGTTCCAGAACTGACCTGCATGTTCAAATTGGAACCATGAAAAGATAAATCTATCGGGACGTCATTCTAGAACAACATGTACGTTTGTTTCGGGGCGCCATGGGCGCACAATTTGTGTTTCTGGATGACAACGCCCGTCCTCACCGTGCAAACATCGTAAGCGAATGCCTTCAATCGGAGGATATCACCCGTAAGGACTGGCCAGCATTCTCACGGGACATGAATCCAATGGGCACATGTGGGACATGCTTGGCCGACGAGTTGCAGCCCGTCAACCTCCTCCTACATGGCTACCGGAACTTCAGAGATCATTGCTTTTTGAGTTGTGTAATATCCCCCAAGATCAGATCGATAATTTGATAATCAGCATGCCTAGGCGTTGTACGGACTGTATTGCATCGTCTTGGAGACATACAATGTATTAACAATCATACCAACCATGTAATATTGGTTTTTTGTAAACTGGTTTTTTTTTGTAATTTGCTCCAGGGAGAAAAAATCGCTAATTTTTTTAATAATATCAAACATATAGCATCTTTCTTTCCTCTTTACCTTTTGTTTAATAAATAGGCTTTACAACTAAGTCAAATTTGTTTTGCTTCTAACTCTTCCTTTGCCTGAATTTGCATTATCCTTAATTTATGGACATGAGTGTAATTAGAGTAAAGCAAGCTATGCTTGAATTTATTTAGTAACAGGGTAATTAATAAAAACTATTAATTAAAGGTACTGAAACAAAAGGCCTACCTTAGCAGCTTAACTTCTTTTGTTTTTCATCTTTTATAGAAGAGTAGTGAGTAATCCGAGGTATCCAATTAATTGCATTAATTACACGATACGTGTAATAGGAGAGAATGCCAGGCCGCCGTCAACGAAGGCACTTTCAGCAGATAGACGATTTTACGAGGGGTATGGTGATCGGACTGAGAAGGGCGCGTTGGTCCTCACGTCAAATCGCAGCTGATACCCACATGGATGCGAGCACGGTGCATCGGGATAACAGTAGGATAACGCCCGATACACACAAATTGCTCGCATCTGCCAACATGCTCTGCAAGGTATATAGATGCTTTCCTAGCCACCGCATTCTCCTGATCTGTCACCAATCGAACATGTGTGGGATGTGATTGGACGCCGTTTGCTGACTCTGCCCCTGCCTCGTTCAGAAGACGAAATGTGGCAAATGGTTGAAAGGGAATGGAGAGCCATCCCTCAGGACACCATCCGTACTCTTATTGACTCTATGCCTAGACGTGTTTCTTCGTTCATCGCTGTTCACGGTGGTCGTACATCCTGCTCAGCCGACGCCGTTCTCGCTCTGTATTCTGACTATCGTTTTGAAATAAAGATCACTTATTGCTGCTTGCTGTCTCTGTCTTTCTTCCAAATTTCATCACTTTCTGACCACTCCTTCTCGGTGCTGAATTTTCAATGTCGAGCAGTGTATTTCAAGATGTCCTCTGAATTTCGCTGCTGCTCTATTGTGCCTACAGCCAAAGAACTTCTAAGAAATTTTAGCTTTAGCCTCCTAAACAAAAAGAAGCCCACCACGTTTGCTGCAATCTGGAAAATATATAAAAAGGAGTAGAAAATAATAGCCGGAGAAATTTTAGGAAAAGCCTTTCTAAGCATAATGCAGACTTACCATTCAGAAAAAAGATCAGTTCGGATGTTTAAAGAATACGCATTTATCTTTTAAACATTATTTTAACTGCTCCGAAATCATTCTAAGAATGTGTTAATACCGTTTGCATAACATATACAGTAGCTAACATTTGTTTTCGGACACTTGTATTTTTAAAATTTATTTGCATAGATCTTATACTAATTATCGAAACAGAGACTTCTGATTTTTTTTTAGTATCTTTTTTTTTCTCTCTTTTAAGCCTTGGTTGTAAAAATAAATATTATAAAAATATTCCCTGTAATAAAATTATTTGTCCGAAAGTGTTAAATAGTAATTCGCATAATCATTCGGATAATACAAATTTTTGTCGAAATTTTTTGATAGACAACTTTTTTTGTAATTGTTGGTTTTAAATGTAAATGCATCACAAAAATTTGTATTTCCTTAGCAAAATATGTTAACATTTCTATACCTGAAGTGAACATGGCAAAATGCCCAAGTTCTGTTAGAAATTTTATTATTAATCTTTTTTAAAGATAGTAAAAATATTCGGAATGTCCAAAAAATCCTTGATGTAAAGCGTTCAACTATTTTAACGTAATAAAACGTTGGAAATCGAGAGGAACGTTTTAAAAAGCATTGAAGTCTAGACCACATTCCAAGTTAAAGCCGAGAAATCGCAGATTTATTCCACGAAAAATCAAACTAGACCCCAAAAATTAATACTGTAAAATATTCAATAGATTTAGAAGAACGATCTTCAATAAAAATCAAGCTTTTAAAAAAGTCTTTTGGGGCACATAAACACAATGGGCGATCTGCAAGAATGCAATTCTTCATTAACAAGAAAACAACGAAAATATGCCTAGGATTCACAAAACTTATAGTAAGTAATAAGTTGTATCATATTGTTGGGTGCGTATGGGTTCGTAATGGATTGAATGCACAAGTTGATAAAGAGTTAATAAAATTTATTCTTATCCAAAGAAATAAAACAAAATGCTGGAATTTCCTTGGAGATATTCGCACAATATTGCAATATTTCACAGTAGTTATATTTTAAACTACTAAAATATAAATAGAACTCAATTCAAAATGCAGAGAAAGTCACGACGAGTTCGCTTCAATCAATAACAGCACTACGTAAACAACTACAGTTCATTTAAAAACAACAACTGAGCTGATATGTTTTAATCCGGGTTTTATAAGCTTTTTAATCAAGCACGAGAACATCTGCTATTTTCTCGATTTTTCTGGATAGCAAATGAGCAAAATAAGGAAATATCTGTTTATTAAAAGCGCGTGCTCCTGTATTTTAACTTTTCCTTCGTAGCTTTCTCTTCAAATAAGTCTCGTGCTGCATTGCACGGAGATATAAAACAATTTGAATCATAATTTTACTAAAAGTAGCAAATTAAATACAAATTCCGTAACGATGTTATGTTTTCAGAAAAGTCAAGATTTAATATATTTGGATCCGACAGACGAATCACTATGTGGCGAAATTAGGAACTGAATTCAAAAAACCTATTGGCAAGTGTCGCGCACGGGGATGCAGGCATAATGGTTTGAGGATACTACGCTACCTTTGGAAGAAGAAATTTAGTGTTTATCGAAAACAATATGGATTAACATAAATATATAAATATTCTTAATAAAATCTTTAATGAAAGCTACTGCAGGAAAACTTGGAATGCAAAATATGTTCAAGTTCTATCAGGATAAAGACAGTGACAGAAGAGTCCTAAATTTTAGCTTACGGTTATTATAGAACTGTCCTGATGTTATCAAAACTTCTCCACACATGGAGATACATATATTCATACTTCTTAGTGCATGAAATGAGTTAAAGGAAAGAATAAGGAACCATGACACTTTTTCGAAAGCTCTGCTGAAAGCAATTCTTACGTAGGAATGGAACCAATGGAACATTCTTACACGACAAAATGAGCTGAATCGCTGCTAAAACGCAAGAAAAGTGTAATTTCAGCTAAAGGATGTCCAACGAAATATTGGGTGTCCTGTTATTTTCATGATTTTATTAATTTTATACCATTTATTCAAGTGTCTGAATACCTATGAGAGTTCATTTTCAGAACGTTTTGAATACATTTCCTTTCTTTTTTTTTTTTTTAACCAAAAACATTTTGAAAATCTTTCTTCAAAACTAGCAGGTTTGAAAACAAATAATCAATAGTATATCAGAAAGAAAAATAAAGACGTTTTGATAACATTAATAACTGATATTTCGAAATGATACTGAAAAGTACAAGTGTCCGAAACAAATGTGAGCCACAGTAGATGAATAAAAAATCTGTGCAGCCATTGCCATTTTTGATATTTTCATCCTCGATGCAAATGAGTGTTGTCAAGAATGCTTAAATGTGAAAATGAAATGCGAACGAGCGCCGTCTTTCATCCGTCACAATTACAGGGAAGACAGGATGAATGAATGCGATGCAGGGTCAAACAGAGAAAGGACGGAGGAAAAAAAGGATTACGTCCTTCCGAAATGATATACTTCGGTTTAGTTATGCAAAGAAGAAAGGAAAACACAAGGATTTAGCATTCATTCACCATTGGTTGATATTTTCTCCCTCCTGCTTTTACATTTAACCGAAAGAGGAACTTGTCGTACCCGGAAATACTTATCTGTATTTGTATCGACGTTGAAAGAAGCGTTATTATGTACAATTTCGAAATTACCTTGTCTTCGAAAGCAAATATACCTTGAGACCTTTAATCCAAGAGGACTTTTTCATTTTGGAATTTAAAGCTACAGCTACGTGCAACCTGAATTGGATAGAATGGGTGCATTCGGGGATAGTTTATAAAACCCTTAAGTCTACTTCGAAGCAGGAAACATAAAAACCACTAATGCCCTCACCGAATTAAAACTCCGTACTTTCCGATTGCCAGATACAGGAAGAACTAGGTGGGGCATCAGAATTTCACCAATGGTCGCACAGATATGGTCCTGCCTTACTAACTGCGCATTTCCTCCCCAATTTTAAGAAAAACACCCAGAGGGTCTCTCACCCCCTCTTTCCTTACCAATCAACTCTCGAGAAGACTTTCGGGTCACCGTGTATTTTAAGTGCCTCACTACACAGAAACAATATGGTTCGAAACATCCACGCCTTCTTCGGTTTTCGAATCCGAATCCATTGATACGGCAGTCTGCATCACTTTACCACTATACCGGATGGGCGACCGTGCTTCCAGTCACACTATTATTTCAATCACGCAATAAGGAATTACGAAGTTCCTCACGTTTTCCCCAGTTTTAAAGCGCCGATGAAGAAGAGCGAACCAGTCGCTAGATCAATGTGGTGAAGAATTATCATGTACCACAGCATTTCTCAACCTGCCTTTGTAATCCTCTCAAATTTTCAAAACCGAAAAGTATAAAATTCAAATTAAATGCTAATACCACGTCATAACTCAATATTCGAGGGTTTGGAAACTGCACATGCAATCGTCTATCATTTTTTCTGCTAAGATCGACATTTTTAGCCCAAAAGGGACGTTACCGGAGGGTAAGTTTAAAGCATCGCCGCGAGAGTAACGTAAGAACCTTACAACTCAATTGATTAATACTAATATAAAAATTAAATGAGATTTAATCAATTGTACTTCAAAAATACGAGTATACTGATAGTAATATGCTCAAGAAACTGCTTTTGAAAAGGAAACGAATAAGGTGGTCCACAGAATGATCTAATTTATGAAAGTGGTTCCCACTTGAAAAAAGTTTGAAAAGAGTTGGTCTACCTGCCGATTGCTAGACGGACGTGCTTCCACTTACACCTCAAAAGGATGCAGTGGAATGTTCAAAAGCAGTTCCAAATGGAGTTCAAAATGCAGTTCAAAAGGATTTTTTTACAAACGGATGATCAAAATGTCATAAGTATGAAAAATTATTGCATTGTTCTCGTGGTAAAAACACTTTACTATATCCAGCTGTGAGTTGGAAGATAAGTGGCTCGAATCTCGCCAAAAGTATTACTTACTTGGCATAGTACCTGGTCCGAAATATTGAATGGCCTCTACAGGGGCACGGGAAAAAGAAATGGGGTCTGGTGATAATTCCTTACTCCCTGTATTGAACCGAATGCTTCTCGTGCTCTTCCCGCAGCTGCTTGAAAATGGAAGAATATAAGAAATTATTTTATTTCTCAGCGCGCGATCTCGAGTGTAAGTGGTTAGCGCCTCATGGAAGGCATCCAATATGCACAAATAATAAACATGTATATAATTGCCATACTCTTTCTATAAGACAAAACATAGATTTCATTCATAGTGTGGTATTTGCCATTGCATCCTTACAATTTCGAATCTAAGTCTGGAAATTAGACATTGTATGCACCTCCTTCGATGCGCCTTTTTATCTTAAGAAATTTTCCCACTCACGGCAACTACAGTCATGTCCATAAATTTAGGATAATGCAAAATCAGGCAAAGGAAGAGTTAGAAGCAAAACAAATTTGACTTATTTGTAAAGCTTTTTTATTAAACAAAAGGTAAAGAGCAAAAAAAGGTGCTATTTGTTCGATATTATTAAAAAAATTAGCGATTTTTTCTCCCTGGAGCAAATTACAAAAAAAAACCTACTTACAAAAAACCAGTATTACATGGTTGGTATGATTGTTAATACATTGTATGTCTCCCAGACGATGCAATACAGTCCGTACAACGCCTAAGCATGCTGAGTATCAAATTATCGATCTGATCTTGGGGGATATTACACCACTCAAAAAGCAATGCTCTCCGAAGTTCCGGTAGACATGTAAGAGGAGGCTGACGGGCTGCAACTCGTCTGTTAAGCATGTTTCACACGTGCTCTACTGGATTCAAGTCCTGTGAGAATGCTGGCCAGTCCATACGGGTGAAATCCTCCGATTGAATGCATTCGCTTACGATGTTTGCACGGTGAGGACGGGCATTGCCATCCATAAACACAAATTGTGCTCCCATGGCGCCCCGAAACAAACTTACATGTTGTTCCAGAATAACGTCCCGATAGATTTGGCTTGTCATGGTTCCAATTTGAACATGCAGGTCAGTTCTGGAACCCAGAATAATTCCACCCTAAACGAGCACTCCTGCACCACAGTTACGGTGTCGTTCAATGATTTTTTTTGGTGGTAACGGTTACCTGGAGCTCTCCACATGAAAGTCCGGCGAGAATAAGACTGCAAGCTAAACCTGGACTTGTCGGAAAACATCACACAAGCCCACTGTTTCGGTGTCCACAATGCATGCGCTCTACTCCAGGCTAACCGTCCAGTGAGTTGCAGTAAGTGGAACGCATCTGAAAGGTCTACGAGCATACAGACCAATCTGCCCTAAGCGTCTGTACACAGTCTACCTTGAAATTGTCATATCAGCGGCTGAAGAGAGTTGACGAGACAGGTCTGAGGCTGTGCTCCACCTGTTTCTTTTGGCAGTAACTGCCAAATACCGGTCCTCTTCCGCGTTGTAACTCTCGGGAGACCTGTGCTGTAACGTCTACTCACATTACCATCATCTTGGAATCGTTGCCAAAGCCTGGAGATGACACTCTGGGCATTTCCAAGTTCGTCTGATACTTCCAGTTGGGTACGCCCACATTCCAGATGGCTGATAATTCTACCACGTAAAAAATCATCCAAATCCGTCCTTTGTGTCATAACTATTCGGTTATTGCACTGAAATGCTTATAAAACGCCTGCGAACAATTTTACTTTTTTGCCTGTATTCCTTATATATCACTCTCTTACACTCTCGTCATTGTGACGTACCATCGGTGTCATCTGGTTACTTCCTGAAATTTGCATATGATTCTTGAAGATGTGTGAGGTGATTTTACAGGTGATATATATCTATTTTAGAGTTCGATTTCCGCGTGACTCCGAATTATCCTTAATTTATGGACATGAGTGTATTATTACACTTATTACAGCTATTATTATCGTCATTTTTACCATGTTACTATTACGATATTTATTTTTGTACAGTCATTAGTTTTTTTTTGTGTGGGGGGGGGAAGCAGGAGGCGTGAAAAATGTGGAATGCCTTTGCCGAGACTCGAACCCTGTACCACTCCAGTATGCGTCGAGTATGCTTCCAATTACACCACAGGGTCAAGCGGAAAGGAATGAAAAAATGCCTTATTAACTCCCCCTTTTAATGGGTGCCTGGGGATTAGAGGACTCAATCGCCAAATCCTGGTGTTGGCGAATTGCCATCCACCACTTTTTGTTTAGTTCGGGCTCCACTTTAGTGCCATTAGGTTATATCGATGCTGGAACGTGAAAAGTATGCACTGCCTTCGCCATGATTGGAACGCCGGACATCTCGAGTAAGAGTCGAGTGTGCTTCCAATTACACCACAAAGGTACGCGGAAAGGAAGAAAATACTTTATAGTCTTACATTAAGTAAAGCATATCTAAGGAATGCTTCAAAATCCTGAAGAAGGACAGCTGCTTGCATAACGTCCATGAGTAATGCACCTCAATACCGCAGGACTCGAGAGAAGTCATTATTTTAATTACAGAGGGTATTTACATATTTTTAGAACCATTTCGGGGCCGTTATAATTAATGTTTAAATTGTAAACAGGATATTTTTAGCTTTGTAACTGAGTCTTTTTTCGGGAATGGTTTTTTGTGACCTTTTTTTAGACAGCGCTTGCACTTAAATTGGTCAATTGGTCATATAACGCTTTGTGTTTCTCTGAAATACTTAAGTTGCAGTCTTTTGAGAGGTGAGATTTAAGACAAAAGTCGCACATGTAAGCTTCAACTGATGTATTAATCGTCGCCGCTGATGCCATTTTCTTTTTAATTGCAGTAAAATTTTTATGATAACTGTTAGTATTTCTCGCGCTGGCTTTCGAAAGTGTTGTTGATTTTTAAGACTCAGAGTTAAGGACTTTTCGCGTGCTTCTACTTCTTTCTTTAGAAACGACAATAAATCTGACACTGTTGACTCTTTGCCGGAATTCTGTTCTCTACTAAATTGTAACACTAAATCTTGAGGTATACACTTATATAAAATAGGAAGTAGTAGATTGCCATAAGAATTAAAATTAATATCTAATGTTTCTTAACTTCTAGTTTGAACCGTTATTTCATCATACAATTTTCTTAAACTGGATACATCACTTGAACGACTTACAGGCTCCAAAGATAGGAGAACGTTCATATGCGCACTAACTAATATTTCTTTTTTTCCAAATCTGTCAGTTAAAATTTCGACGGCTTTTTTATAGTTTTCTCCTGTTAATGGTAATCCGCTTATAGCTTTTGCAGCTGAACCGGTGAGTAAAGATCTTAAATAGTTAAATTTCTCAACATCTTGAAGCGTATTGTTTTCGTGAATGGCAGCTTTATACTGAGCCCAAAATTCAGTAAATTTACATAAATCACCATTGAAGGTTTCTAAAGCAATACGAGGTAATTTAGTATTCTAATTAGTTTTGATTTCAGAAACTTGTGAAGTTGTTTCGGTTTTACCAACATTTTGAATGTATCTGGTAACTTTCGATTTACATCTAATGATGGATTCTCTGTAATCTAAAGAATGTTCTACTTCTGTTTCTAATTCTTGCACAGTACTTTGAGCATTAATAACGTCATCATATATTAACAAATTAGTTTCTCTCTCGATTAACACTGAAAGCGATTCCTGCAACAGTTCTAAATTTGGATTCTCATTTTGTAATTCGTCTTCAAGTTTCTTAATTAATTTTGTGACGCTGGTTCGAACCGAACCTCTAATTTTTCTATTTCGCTCAACAGTTTCTTTGAGACTCATTTTAATTTGCAGAGGTAAATAGCCTGCAAATAGAAATTGTACCACTCACCTTGTTGGCCAATGTCACCAGAAAATTTATGAAAATAAAAACTTAATTTGTTGACTCGTCGCATCGGTGGTATTTTTTAATGTCATGCTGAGATGAAACTATAAAAGGACACTTACTTTCATTTAATTCTATTTTATGAAGCAAAATATATGTACAAATATTTACAGATTTGTGGGAGTTACACAATAGCTGATTTAATAACACCTCTATGTGACCACACCCATCCACCATCCATTCTCTCTCTCTCAGCACAGAAACATTTTAATTAACTGCATCGATTGGCGGCGCAGCGCCCTCTATAACTTTTTCTACATAATTAACTACCTGGCATGTTGAGCAAGACTGGACATACGCCCTTGTTAAATTTTGCAGTTCAGGAAAATAAACTGCTTAACGTACGCGTTGGATGGTTTTCCGAATGCCACCATGAGCTGCCAGGGGCGAATCGTTCAATTTCTGTAATATATTTAATCTAAGACTAGCTGGGATAGCAGGTCGCATTTCATTGTTATTATTCGTAGTTTTCGTTTAAAATAATAGACCACCTATCAGTTCGTAATGGGCCGCCCTATTTCTTATCGTCACAAAATCTTGGTGGCTAAAGTTTTCAGGATGTTCTAAATAACCATATATATTTTTAAATTCCGGATCCTTGCCCAATTGCGTTATTACGGTCTCACGGGAATGTATCATATGAGATGTGAGCATTGCCACTTTAACACTATTCCCTTTTTCATCTATCTTGATTCTTGACAGGGCATCTGCTACGATATTTTCATTTCCATGCGTGTGTTTAATTATCAAATTATATTCTTGTAATTTAATATCCCATCTTATTAGTCTTGGCGATAGATTCTTTCCTGAATACAATCTGGCGACCGCCGCATGATCAGAGTAGACCGTTACTGGAGAACTTCCAAAATATACCCTGAACTTCTGTACTGCTAACAGAACTGCAAGTGTTTCCCTTTCTGTCGCTGAATGCCACGGGCTGACCATCTTGGGAAAGAACTGCCCCTACGGTATAATCCGAGGCATCAACCGTGATTTCTAAATTTTTATTATTTTCGGGAAATTTCAAAACAGGGGTTTGTATTAACGCTTGTTTTAATTTTTCAAAAGCGGTGTTAGCTTCCGCTGTCCACGAAAATCTTGCCCTCTTTCGTTTTAATTTTAATAGCGGTTCGGCAATTGTGGCAAAATCCTTTATAAAGGACCTATAGTATGAGCAGAGCCCTAGAAAAGAAGCTAGTTTCTTCGCCGTATCAGGCGGCGGATAATTCTGAATTCCAATTATTTTTAATTTGCCGGTTTCGATGCCTTTCTGGGAAGTTTTATACATCAAATAACGTAATTCCTTTGCCGCAAATTTACACTTTTCAGCATTAACTTTTAGACCGGCCTTATTTAACAATGAAAACACTTCTTTTAAGTCTTTAATGTGTTGTTCTAAATTATCACTAGTAACAATGATGTCACCCAAATAAATAAAAGTGTTTTTCCCGAGGACGGGTCTTAAAACAATGTCCATATAACGTTGAAATGTTGTTGGTGCGCCTAACAGGCCAAACGGCGTACGCAAAAATGCATAAGTGCCAGACTTAGTTATGAAAGCGGTCTTTGGTACATCTTCAGGTTTTACGCTTATTTGAAGATACCCAGATGTTAAATCTAATGTCGTCATATATTTAGTGGAAGTTATGTTTCGCAAGATTTCCTCAATAATGGGTAATGGATAAACCGGATAATAAGTAACGGTATTCAATTTGCGGTAATCGATTGCAAAACGCCACCTTTTTGGGTGTGTAACCGGGTAATAAACCACCTATCACCGGGTAATCATTATTCTTCACATAAAACAACCGGGCTCGCATAACTACTGAAGATGGGCGTGACAATCTTTTTACTTAGCATATCTTTAATATGCCATTCTATAATTTTTTTAGACTTGTCATAGCGGTAAGCCTTGTGGCGAACTGGCTGTGAATCTCCTGTATTTATTTAATGGTTAGGCACTTGCGTGAATCCGGGAATGTCACTGAACAAAGTAGAAAATTCACTTACCACTTGGCAGAGTAACAAAGTGGATATATATATGTATACAGATATTTATATACTTTTGGTGCGGCCGATTGCAACCAAAATGCGAGGTTCACATCTACATGTTATAGCAGCCCTACATACAAAATTTCAACTTTCTGAGAGTCCCCGTTTTTGTGTTATGCGAGATGCATATATACATACGTATGTACGCACAGATGCCACGAAGAAAACTCATCGTAATCCATTTAAAATCAGTTTCATAATTATTTTCTGGGAAAAGTCTTTTCTGTCCTTACATACGGATGTCACTCAAAAACGTCGTTAAATTGATAGCAGTAAAAATAGATATTTTCGTTGAAATATGGTACCCGAAATTTTTTGAGAGTACGAAGTAAAAAGGAAAGAAAAATAGGTTTGCTATAAATTTAAGCGCAAATTGTGTCGAGATAAATTTTTAAATTTCGCATTAAATTTTACAAAATTTAATATTTAGGCATAATTTGAGTTGTAGAATAGAAATATGGACAAAAATTGGCATGCCATTTCGGTAAAAGTCCGATTTTGTGTAAAAATACTTATATTAAAACAATGCTATATAAAAATCTAATATATATCCTAAGTCGCGCTTTCGAGCCATGAAAAACGCAATTTGAATTTCGTCAATCGACCCAACAGAACGGGAGATATAGAAGTGTCCCTCTTTTTTTTTTTCGCAGTGTACCTTTCTCGGATATTCATTTGGAATGTTCTTTCCATGGAGAAGTAATGGTTGACGGCTTCTCCCTTTCCTTTTAGTAATGTTGCAGATTTTGTACTTGGGAATTTTAATAGCCTGCATTTCACAATGTGTTTGAATGATAGAAAAGGAATCTTTCTCTTTGAAAAGCGCAAAAACATGTTTTTCAATTTACAGCTTGTTTACATGCGACATTGCGAAACAGGAATAAATGTAAAAGTAGCAGACGATATTTCTCATTTCAAATAATAGCTCTTGGCAAAAATATTTCTTCCAAAACATTTGCTTTTTTTTACTCTTTATCAAAATTTTTCTAAAAAAGTGTAAACAGCCTCTATATTTTGCGCTTCATTATTCTTGAAAGCTAGTAAGTCTGCCGCAAGCAAGCTCTTAGCGGCAGCCGGAATCGAACCGTTATCGAACTATAATAACTATCCTTACTTTCCCCGCATATGCAAGATATCTTGGAACAGCTTTCAAACTAATATGCTGGTTCTAAAGCCTTGTCTACAAGTTCCGTAATACACTGCATTATTTGTACATCGTCAATGAAAAAACTGTCGCACCCAAAGCCTTGTGTTGTTTATCCGGAACTTTACAACAGGCTAACAGTTTCTTTTCTTTCTTTTTAGCCCAAAGAGCGTTAGCCCACAAGGGCTATTAATTTCGTTTTGGCATTTTGCGTCGATTCACTATAAACGGCTAATCACTTTTGAAATTGTTGCCACCAAATAATAAATAGAGCCCTGTGTTATATTTAAAGAAATATGTAACGACGAATCTGCATAAATGTATGTGTGTTTCTCGTACTGTGATAAAACAACGGTACTTAGAGCCATCAAATTTTGAATAATGTACTTCTGCACCCGAATATGGGCATCTGGAAGCCCAAATTTGGAATTTGTTTTATTATATATTTTATATTTTGTAAAGCATTTATGAGTTTTTGATTAAGAAACTAAACGATTTAACGATTTCAAAAATAATTTTTGTAATTAAAATTACAGAGTTTCTACTCGAAAACAAGCAATTCGGCCAGAGGGTAGGAAGGCAAAATTTTGAAATTTAAATTTTAATCCCACTGTGCAAAAAGACACTGAAGTTGGTGCACCAACTAATTAATTCACTGCTCTACTAAGAGTGTCAAAGATAGACAAATGGCGGCCTCGTAAGGCTTGACTCGCCACTTAAACCTTTAAATTGTTGATAATTCAACAACTACTGCATGCAGATTAATAAAAGGCATAAAAATCTTAACCGGAACATAAGAACAACATAATTCAAGCACTTTTTAAAGCAAAAAATACACAATTTACCAATAGGTGCAAACAAACAAACAAACAAACAAAAAAGAAACAGAGTTCACCAAGCCGAGTAAAGTGTGGCTGTAATTTTTAAATATATTTATTTACGTTTGGTACGGCCAATATTAATGAAAAAGGGATTTGCATAACTAGGTGTTATAGTAGTCCCATATGCAAAATTTCAACGCTCTACGGCTACTCATTTTTGAGTTATGCAAGATACGTACATATGTATGTACGTACAAACGTCACAACACAAATCTCTCCCGAATCCATTTTAAATCCGTTTTGCGATCCGTTTTAGAAAAAATGAGTCCTTGATTCTGTTTATACGTACAGGTCACGCCAAAATATCATTCATATGGATTCGAGAACGGTGAAAGTGTATATTTTCTTTGAAATACGGTAGCCGCGATGTTTCGCGATCACAATATTTCCTTTACTTCGTACAAGGAAGTAAAAATATTGGACATTGTTATCAAAAATAATGCAATCCAAAGTAATGCAATCCAAAATGTTTCATCTAGCATTCTGTCTCTACCTAAAACACAAATCAAAAGAATGCTTGTTTGACTGTTGTCACTCACCGTTTATTGATGTCGAAAACACGTTTGGCATTCCTTCTGTTGTCATTCAGCTAAGTGAAATGTGCCTTTTAGTAACGAGAAGAATTAACTTTTGATTTCTGACTTACAGATCTGCTGTTATATTAAAATATCACGAATAAATGTAGGAATTGAACGTTAGATATCCGTTTATACTTCTCCTTAATGTCTTCCCAACATTTTGAAAGAAAATTTGCTATACGTGATGGAACTCTAAAGATGTAATTATTGGTTTGAGTTAGTCGTCTGCGAGTCGGCGTTATTGAAAGCGGCAGGCTTCGGTAACGGTTTTTCTTCTGTAAGAATACGTGTTTGTGTTATAATTATGTTTCTCTTAAGTAAAATTAAATGCATTTGTTAAGAAGAACGATTCATCGCTCTGTAGAATACTCCTAACCGAACCATACCACATAAATATAATCCAGAACTTTATATCTAGCATTCAAATCTACATCTAAGTATAAATCAAAAGAATGTTCTTTTAGTATTGCCCCTGTTGCTAATAGTTTTAATAATACTCTATTCCTAATGTTCAAAAGCATATACTTTTAATCAGTAGGTGCTATAACCCTTTGACCGCCGTGAAGACAACTGATCGATTCGTTTAAATTTTTTTCCTTTTAAATTACAGATTAATCAGCAACCACCGCTCCTCCAAAATAGACAGTTCTAATTTCAGTTAGTCAACAAGACACAGAATTAAAAATCATCTAGTCGTCGTCTTTGAGATATAATTAGTTACATGTAATCAAAAAGTAACCAGAATTGTTTCTGGAAATTTTTTTAAACTTTGGGTCTTCTCAAAAAAAGTAGAGTCAATAAAAAAGTTTACTTGCTATTTTGTTAGATTTATTTATCACACCGAAAACATATTGGGAAAACAAAAAACATTTTTACAGATTTTAATTTTAGCCCAAAAGCAGCGTTACCCCCGAATGGTATATTAGCCTCGAAACGGCATTTTGCGTTGAATCACTATAAACGGCTTATCACTTTCAAATTGTTGCGATCAAATATTATCACTCTGTATTTTATTTAAAGAAATTAAATAATGAAGAATCTGCTTGAATATACGTATGTTTCTTGCACTGTGAAAAAACAGCGCTACCTACAGTCACCAAATTTTGAATAATGTCGTCCTCCATCCGAACATGGAGACCTGGAAGTCTACCTTTGGAATTTCGAATTTGTTTTATTATCTATCTCATATTTCGTAAAACTTCATAGAATTTTTAATTGACAAACTTAACGATTTCAAGCGAGCTGTTGCAACACTGTATGGGGAAAAAAACATTTTTATCTCCAGCGCACGAGACTGTCTATCAGATATTCTAAAAATATGCTGTTTTTAAATATTTTGTTATTTTGTTTTTCAATCGAATTTCATGGAGCGTAAGCGCCAAGAACGTAATATTTAATAAATAAAACAAACACACAAAACGTTAATAATAAAAAGACAAAAAAAGTTTTACAGCCATCTTATTAAGAAAACTGAACATTGACATGATAAACTGAGAAAAGGCTGAAAACAGAAAAATGTATGCCAATACTTATCATCATCATCTGAAATTCTATATCCGCTTCATTTGAAATTCTATACGTATACTGCTATGCTGCTTTTAAAATTTTTGTAATTTTGCTGTTGAATTGTATATGACGTAAGTGCGAAGAAAATGAGGCTTAATAATAAAACTAAAAAGGCAAAAAAAAAAGGGTTAGTAGGAGTGAGTGTAACAGCAGACTGGTAGACTAGGGAGAGCATAAAAAACCTTAACAACTTTTTTGGGTGACCGTTAAAATCTGAAACCTTTCAGATTTTGAGTTTAAATTTTTAAAAATTATTTTTAAAATATGGTTTATTAGTTATTAAAATATGGTTATTGACTACAGCACCATTAGGACTATATTTCTGGATTTATTTTTAAAGATACTGCAGAAAATAGTTTTTATCCTTGAGACAATGTCCAATATTGCAGATTGAGAACTGCTATTTTGGGCGCTGGGGTGAAGCTTTTGTAGTGCATAAACCACTTCAAAGATGTTCCAAATTTTGGTACACTCTCTGCTTCTTGTTGGCGAATCCCAGATGGAACAATACACCTATATTTTCTGGCTCATGTGTTGATGTCTTCACTTTTTCATCGACGTTTTTCCCGCTTTCGAAGTGCTATCAATCCTCTCATTGCAGAAATTCCAAAAGTCTTTCCGTAGTAAGTAACCTTCGTAATCGTAGGAAGTAACCTTCACTTCTCATAGAAATCAAAATGTGCGAATTTGTAATTATCACGCCAACAAATTTGCTTAAAGATACAAAGCCACCAAAATTGGAAATAACTTAGCCTATTGCACAAGCGAAATTGAAATTTTATTGCACAAAATACACACACAGGAACGCGCGCGCGCAAACACACGCACATAAAATATAGCACTGTAAGTGGTATCACAGCAAGAAAATGACGATGAAACGGTGCATTTTAAAAATTTCCGCTACGCGCCGAAAGATGACTTCCTAAGCTACCTGTTAATGATGCATGTAGTTACGCAAGAAAACCACCGTCTTTCACTCTATAGAATTTCGAATTCAGTGTTAGACCCGGTGATTTAACACTGAAGACCACCGGAAGTGAAAGGGTAGCATTTAGACTTAATAGCAGTTAGACTCAAAAACTACAGAAAGACGTTATCTTCGAGTAATGCCTAATTTACACATATGGGAAGCGTAAATCCTAATTGGTCACATCATATGATATGTACAAAAATTTGTTCCTGTCTACAACTTGAGTAAAACTGAAATATCCGTTTCGATGCTAAGAATTTGCGTCATGCGTTTTACTTTTGGAAAACAGTGTACATCGATAATTTTAAGGTAAAAGCGATCTGCACATTTACCGAGCTCAGTTTTCATCACATGCGAGAGATACGCAATTCCTGTTTAATTTACATAGTTATTGGATGCACATATCAGTGAATGTTTATTGCTAACTGTAAAAGAAATTGAAGTTTAATTTTTTGAATGGATTAAACGCTTTAAGCTGCAATTGTAGTCAATTTATGAGAGGCGCAAACTGAAATCTGAAGGTTCTCCTGACTAATATGCTGCTCCAGTGATACCAAATTAAATCCTTACACTCAAAATTACTTGCAAGTAATCCGATGCTTGTAATAGCTGTTGGCATCTTTGCCCGATCTGGGAAAGTGAGAAGTTCGTGAACTACATTCCTTTAGACACTTGTTTCACATTCGTCTGAGGTTTATGACTTCCTTTGCCAAGCGACTAAAAAGAGTTGACAAAACAATTCGTATTCAAGAAGCTTATATTCTTCCCGTATTTCGCGAGGCGAATTCTTAAATAGAAACAACGACTCACTTTCCGCAGAACTTAGTCATTTTTCATTTTCTTACCCTAACCGATGATGCAACAAAAACGTACTCTGAAGTAGGTTACGATTGTTATCTTTTTTTCGAATTCAGAAATTTCTTTACATTTTTATATTTACTGACTTCTTAGAAATTTTTAAGGTGATAATTTTAAGCTAAAATTAACATTTGAAGAAGACATCAACATCAGAAGTTCATACCATGACTTCCTTGATGTCGAGTTTCGTGAAGACGTTAACATACCTTCGGCACTTTGTCGAAACCACGAGTCCGCATTTTTTTTGTCTAAAGATATTTTCTTGCGTGACAGATTTTTGACATTTTGCATCGGGCAAAAATGGCAAATATATATTCTCATTGAAATTCGTGACAAATAATTTTATTATCAAGTTTTGCTCTTTTGTATGTCATATAGAACTATCGATGTATAGGAATTTGAAATATCTATGTAGAAATCAATCTTAGAAATGTGAAACAATGTTCAAGTTTATAACTTTGTATCTGTAATAAATGTTTCTACTCCGTTTCAAGAGTGTTGATATTTAGAATTAGAGACGTCAGAATTGAAAATAGATTTAAATGCAACATTTACAAAGAAGAAGAAAAAAAATTTTGTACCGTCGTCAGTTTTTTTTTAAGCATTATCCAACGGAAATAAATAACAAACTCAGAAAATAGTAAACATAAATGCTTCATTTGTTGACCTTCAGACAAAATCCTTTTCAGTGAGTAATATCACCATAAAAAACAATAAATTTCAATTTGGTACATTTTACGCCGTCCGCTTTTCGACCCAACAGAAGAAAAATATCGAAAAAGAAAGAAAAGAGTTCCCGAAGCCCAACAGATGGCGCATGCGATAACCAGAGCATGATGCCACTCGGAAATAAAGAATCTATTCTGAGAAGTAAAATGGTATTGTCTAGTTGCGCAATGTAAATGTCGTGAGAGATACGCAACGAACCATCGAGAACTAGTCGTCTTAGATAATGTAGATTTGAATGATTATTTTGAAAAATCTTCTGGATGTTATTTTTAAAATTATCTTTATCCGTCAAATGAGCATCTCGGGGCTTCAAAATGCTGCCACGCTGTGCAAATTTCCGACCACGTGATTATGTCGGAAATGGAGCACATTTAATAGATGGGAGCATGGGTTTGA
The DNA here is from genome assembly GCA_000611955.2 of Stegodyphus mimosarum. Classification (NCBI taxonomy): domain Eukaryota; kingdom Metazoa; phylum Arthropoda; class Arachnida; order Araneae; family Eresidae; genus Stegodyphus; species Stegodyphus mimosarum. The sequence goes on along the minus strand of KK113308.1, from coordinate 246,372 downwards.
TATCAAATAAGAAAAACAAAAGCAAGAAATAAAAGCATATCGAGCACCCCATTTCGTTCCAATAAAATAAAGTAATGCTTTCAATTTGCGATTAGGGGCATCGAGATAAACTAATGCGCTCAGATTTTAAAATGAGCAAAATAATTCCTCATTTCCGCTGCGTTACGAATGTTAATGTTCCATATGCCCGATCTTCCATTTGCGTTCTTAGATTACAGTAGAAGGAAAACTGGCATGCCTAATTAAATATTACAAGTGAAGAAAGCCCCAAAATTTTGTAAACCGTCAAATTTAAATTTAATTTAATACTCATTTCAGCTGTTAAAATGTCAAAATTATCAATCATTCTTATGTATTTCAAGATGTAAGGATTATTATATTCTTTAATGTGCGCTGTCTTGATGTAAAAGCTGATCATTTCCAGCTAGCAATTGAAAGATCCTGATTCAAATTCTAGCATGGACACGGATGACCGATTCATCCTCTGCTGAAACTGAGTGCCAGTTAGCCTGCTGCCGTCCCCATCGATTCTCTTGTTTCCGTTTCATCCTCTTTTCGAAAACTTATTATCTGAAGGGGACCAGATTCTTAAATGGTCAACCTCAGATAATAACTTTATCTATACGAAAGCCCACGCATATAAAAGCCTACACAGATGCACATGCTACGTAAGTGAAAATTATTTTCAGTTTGTATGAACAATCATGATTGTGCGCTTTCATCTGCAGGCTTATTTACTTCTGCTTTCACATGGTTTAGTTTTCCATTTCTAATATTTGTTAAGCATTGTCTTTCGGCAATTTATTTTACACATTTCTTTTTCTATGTATATAATCTACCTTCGAATATTAATGTTGGACGACGACGTTTCATTTCCATTAATTCGTGTTTCGATAAACTCACGATCACATTTTGAGCATACGTCCATGACTATATGATGGGGAAAATTTCTAATAATGTCAAGTTGTAGAAAACAAAGTTCTACATAGTTTTAAAATTACTTCAGATTAATTCGTGTATTAATAAGATTGTTAAAAGTAACAAACCAACGGAGCATTTATAACATAATATTCCCTGCCTCAACAAATGACTCTCTCAACAACGAATTTTTTTTTTAAGTAGATGATGAAACGAGAAAGATTTTATCAGCAGTGGCTATTGATGGATGGGGGATGATAGTGGATGAATCGCTCCGATTTTGACCACGGAACGGAGAAAAAAGAACGAACTGGGAAGTCACCATTGGATTTGGATTTGGTTGGCTGGATCCTATGGCTCTCGCAGTTGTCCATTAAGTGTAGAAGAACATAAAAAATTATCTCAACCTTCTGTGCGTACTCACGTGGTGTAAGTGGTTAGTATGTCCAGCTGGCAGCTGAAAGATCCGTGGTTCTAATTCTGGTTAGAGAGCAGAAAAGTTAAATAAAGTGTTGAGTAAGTTAGGTTGAGTAAGATGATGAGTAAGTTAGGTTTGATCTTACAAAGATGTAACTTATGTGAGCGATTTTTCATCAGATTCCGAAACCTTTTAGCTTGAAATAAAGATAAATCTTTTTGGAATACCTGGCTAGAAAGTTCTGACTTCTGTAACGCCATTTCTTTTTCCGCTTTATCGATATAAATCAAATAAGTGATCAGCGCAAGTAGATTAATTAATGGATTATTTATTTTGTGTAAAAAAATATACAAAAATCTGATTTTAAATTATCGCAAAAAGTTTTGTGAAAGAACAAATCGTAAAATAAATGGAAAATTTTCAATAAAAGAAAAATGCTGAAAAAGCAATTGCATTATTGATAAAAAAAATCTGGTAAGAAGGGGGGAAATTTATATTTGTAACAAGTTTTGAGAGAAATAGAGTAAGGAGAATCTTCCATTCATATTCGAACCTTCAGATCCTCGAAGCTGTTCAAACCACAGGCGTACTTTGACAAAATCACGCATATAAAGAAGGAAAACTTCCATAGACATATTGTAAACCAGTTTTACTACTGCGCCGCTAATTCTCCTCGCCAAATCGCCAGTTGTACAAGAAATTAAGAAATATGATACAAAACCAAAGAACTTATACGATTCGTTTTTTCAAAAAACTTTTTGCGATAATTTAAAATCGGATTTTTGTATATTTTTTACACAAAATAAATAATCCATTAATTAATCTACTTGCCCTGATCACTTATTTGATTTATGTCGGTAAAGCGGAAAAAGAAATGGCGTCATAGAAGTCAGAACTTTTGATAAAACTGATTATCGACCATCAACGCTGGCTCGCAGCTATACGGCGCATGCGCAAGAAGGCATTAAGGCTCGATGGACAGCCCTGTAAATTAAACTTCGTGTATAGTATTTTTCCCTCTTCAATCTCACGAGCCACTCCTGCTTTAACAAAACTTCCGTTCTTAATCCTAGATATTCTCTGTTTCTGAGCCACAAAGCCAGATCGGGAGAATTTCCTTCGTTCGGAAATAAGCAAAGAATCAGAAAGCGAATCTTCTCGAAGACGAGCTCTTATAAAATCTTCAACTGAAGGAAAGTGGTCAGCGTTGAAAAATTATCGCTTGAAAAGAATTTTAATTAAAGCCAATTAATTTATCTCAAAGGAGAGCCAGTTAATTTATCTCTTGAAAGAATTTTAATTAGAGCCACTTAAGTCAAATTTTAATCATGACTAAAGTTTATTGTAGCTTAACAGTTTTTACTCTGTACTGAAGATCGTTTGGAGAGGCCTTCAAAATACTATTAACGAATTCGTATAACAAAATTCTTCAGCACATTAATTTGCACATTGTGTGACTGATTAAACTTTTTCACGTCAATTTGTCGCGAACACGTATTCTGAAGCGCCGAATTCTGAGTTTTGTTGAGTTCATATAAATCTAATGCCTTGCGTAACTTATTTTTTTTATGACCAACGTTTTACGAAGAAATCTATTTAACATTTGGGTGTTTTCCAATTAATTTTTTTTCCAATAAGGATATTTATTTATGCATACTCGAACTTATCAAACTCTGTAAAGATTTAAAGAGAATGATTTTACAGAAAGTGTTATATATTTTTACAATGATTTCAATATAGAAATAAAAAAAATTAAATGTTTTGGAATAAAAACTTGTGGAAGTAGCTCATTATTTAAATCGAACAGTATCTTCTGCTTCTTTTAAATTTATTCTTCTATCAAAATGTCGCATGTAAACAAGCTGTGGATTGAAGCATAAGTTTTTGCACTTTCTGAAGAGAAATACTCCTTTTCCATAATTCAAAAACGTTGTAAAATGAATAATATTAAAATTTCTAAGTGCAAAAAAAGCAACTTCGTTAGTCGGAAAGGGAAAAATCCTCAATTATTACTTCTACATGGAAAGAAACCTCCAGAAGAACAGTTCAAAATTGTTCCAAAAATGTAAAATACTTTATTAGTATTTAATTATCAATGCATTTGAATTACAACCGCAAAGGTTTACAAAAGTGTAACCTGTAGAAATTTCTTGCAAATTCCAAGCTTTAGATTTCAGACAGAAAATAAATATAAATTGGATTTTTTTTCCTTGCGCGACTGTTGTTATAGTTTACGTATGTTTTGATAAATATAAAAGAAATAAAATTTTTAATTAATTCTTCAATTACTAACAAAACTAAATTTGGCTCCTCTCACAAGAGAGGGGATGATCCTGGAGAGCGCTACATTAAACCGAACAAAAGTTAATTTACGCCTTTCTGATATGTCCCGAATTATAAAACTTCTCATCCGAACCATTGTCTAATAGAATGCGAACTGGTTCTAAATTATTCTTATCAGAGAATGAAAGTATCATCACAGTGCACGTTTGTAGCAATGTACTGTGAAATGTCTCGATTTTTAATTGACTAATCTGAACATCTTCTTTTAGTGGTGCGCGGAGTGAAGAAGATCGTTTGATTTATGCTTCCAGTTATGAAGCCTTTCCGCTCGATGTTTTGTTTTGTTTCTACTGTCATTTAATTGTGTAGCTCTTTCGCGTCTTTCGATTTCTTTACGAATAAATTCCATTAATTCATTAACTTTCCATGTTTGGACATTTTTTCTATTGCTACTGTATTCTAAAGCAATCTCTCACGGAATTAATTTTAAGAATATTGGGAAAACTACCGTAAGTTTCGGATACCACACTCATTGACTTTAAGCATCTAATTTGAGTTTCACGCTGATCATTGAGGTTCCTAAGATTTTCTATATCCCTTACATTTCTAACAGGGAAAGATTTAACAGTTTATTCATGCGAACATTTATTACCAAATATTTTCTCCTAAACCTGCTAGGTAACAACTCTATAGCTGAACCGTAATTCTCATTTGTAAGCGAACGTCCGGAAACGACAATATAGGCTACCCCACATAATAACGACTTTAAATAATTTATTTACTTTCGATAAAGTGTCAATGTTGCGGATAGCTGCATTCATATTTTCCAAAATTCCTGCCAATTGCTTGAATCACCAAAAAATTTTGAGATAGTTAATGTTGGAACGCAAGTAAATTTATTACTTTCGTTTTTGGAATCTATAGCGGTTTTATTAGGAATGTTCATACTTCCTTGCCCGAAATTCCGAGTTTATTTAATTTTTCAATTTTTTCTTTGCTCTAAATTGCCACAGTTATATTTTCTCTTCGTATTCCAGAGCGGATTTAACTTCAAGTTCAAATTCATCCGCTTTCGACTTTCAAATCATGTTTTATTTGAGTCTCTAAATCAGAATTTTTGACTTTTCGATTAATTGCCCTAAAATTTCCGCTAGCACATTTATACTAATGTCATTTTTACTTCATTCTGTCTCAATTTTCTTAAGTATCTTGGGCATTTTGGTCCTTAATACTTTCCGTTTCGATTTCAATTTAGCGATAGGATCTTCCATGATTATCGAACTTTAAAAATAGAAAACTTAATCCTACCTTGGCAGTCTTCGCACACTTGCTATGTGCTAATCCAAAGTTTCTAATATTAGGCAGATTCCCGGCCGTTGCACCAACTGTATGCTAATGTACGCTAGATTAATAGACGAATGGCTCTGCGTATCTTCGAAGTTCTATAGTAATTCTGTTTGAGATAAGCAGCATCTAAAATTGTACAAGTAGTGGTTCAGTGATAATTCTATGTTCAAAATATTCAATTCAGTTTAGAAAACGAATTTAATTCAATATCAAAAATTCTATAATCTAATCTACATCTCATGAGCAGCATTCAGACTTAATCAAAACAAATCGAAAGTCAAGTTCTGACAATTGCCATTCCGAGGTAGAGAAAAGTTTCCATTCAAACCGGAGCAGGTACTTTACGGAAAGCCCATAATAGTATGTAATGGACAACCGAAACAGATGCTTTACTTGAACTCCATAACAATTTTTAATGACAAACTATATTAAAATATAATGCCAAATTTTTCAATTTTAGTGTTTGAGAATATACCAAATGAGAACTACATATTACATTTTGGCTAAAATTGATGAATCAGAAGTTGATACCTTACTTGAAGTAATACTTTGTATGGACTTTGGCTAAAAATACATTATGAGATAATCCAAAACTTCTCAGATTGGGTATTCAAGACATGTATGCGATTGAGAACAACATATTGTTACGGATTTCGTATTTATTTAGCTATTTATTTAGAATTGTAAGTAAAATTTTATTTATTATTTATTACTTTATGCAACGCAGACTATTTAGCAACGTCGGAAAAGTAAAAATACAAAGCCGCATGCATTTAATATTAAGAAAAAAATCTGAAAGGTTTTAGATTTTAAATTACGTCTAGAGGCACGTTTTTTTAACATTTTGCGAGTTACCTTTATTTATTAAATATCATGTTCTTTGCACTTAAGCCATAAAATTTAATTCAACAGAAATATCGCTAAATAATTTTAAATTCAGTACACCTTTAGAATTTCCGATACACAACCTCACGCGCTGGAGATAAAAATGTTTTTTTCTGTACAACGTTGCCACGGCTCGCTAAGAAATCCTTGAGTTTGTTACTCAAAAATTCGTTAACGCTTTACAAAATATAAAATCGATAATAAAACAAACCGCAATTTCAAATTTGGGGTTCGAGATGCCCATATTCGCAGAAGGATTACGTCATTCAAAATTGGATGGCTCTAGGTACCGCTGTTTTATCACAATGCGATAAACATACATACATTTATGAAGATTCTTAATTATTTAATTTATTTAACTATAATACAGGGCGATAATATTTGGTGGCAACAATTTGAAAAGTGAAATGAACATTCAGAGTGATTCAACACAAAATCGCAAAGCGAAAACACTAGTCCTTCAGGGACAAGGCCCCTTTGGACTAATAAATAAATATCTCGTAATTACTGTTGCCATCCACAAATATCCAGAAAAATCGAGGTTTTAATAGAATATTTAGTAAATAGTTAAAAATCTTATAGAAGCCGAATTAAAACACCTCATCTCAGTTGTAGTTATAGCTGTTTAAAGCGAACTGCTATTTGTTTACTTAATGCTGTAGCAAATTCGCTGTGAGATTGGATTAACTTTATCTATTTTGAATTGAATTCTGTTTAATGTTTGAGATATTGTGATATTATACGAATATCTCTGAGGAAATATTTCAGTATTTCGTTTTATTTCGTGTGAAAAGAATAAACTTAATTAACTTTCTAACGACTTGTGCATTCAATCCATTACGAACCCGTAATCACGCAACAATTTTTGGCGTCAGGAGTGGGGTATGAATGCCATTCACGAGAGCAATGGAAAAACAATTGAGACAGCTCGTCACTGCTTTTGTTGCATTCCAACAAAAGATGGAAGCTGGCCAAGCACCATTTAAAGAAGAGATGAAAGATTCCGTCAAGAGATGAAAGCGGGTCAGGCTGTTCAGGAATCTGTTAATGATGAAATGAAGCCTGTTCAAGAACAGATTGAAGCAGGCAAGAAGTGATGAAAAGAGAAATTACTTGCATAGTAGAAAATAAATTTGAGGCTGTGGAAGAACGAATAGACGTGGTTGAAAATAAAGTTGGAAAAATTGAAGAAGAGGTTTCTTCTGTCAAAGAACAAATAGAAGAGAGAATTTCGGCTGTGGAACAATAAATCGATTACAAGGTTTCTAGTCAAAGAACAAATAGAAAATAGAGTTTCTGTTGTGGAACAACGAATCGAAGGAAGAGCTTTTGCCGTCCAATACCAAATCGAACAACAAACTGATGACAATATTTCCATTGTTGTGAAAGAAGTTGATGCTTTAAGGAAATTGGTAGCAACGGCGGGAAGCAATTCGAATGGCTTTACATTAATACCCATGCCTGCTCGTCCCTCTCTGAAGCTATTGACATATGATGGAAAGACCTCCTGGCAAGTGTATAAGACACAATTTTCTATAGTTGCAGATTCGAATGGATGGGATTCCCAAGCTAAAGCCTGCCATCTTACCGCTACTCTGAGAGCAGACGCAGCGGATATCCTTCAGACTCTTCCCAAAAACAAAAGGCTAGATTTCGAAGCTCTGTCCGGCGCATCGGAGCTGTGTTTTGGAGAGAAGTGTTTAAAAGATTACAGCAAGCTTCAGTTAAAATCCCGTCAACAGAAGTCTACGGAAACACTTCAGGAGCTCGCCACGGGTGTTGAAAGGCTGTCCCAACTCGCCTTTTCGGAATGCCCGACAAAAGCAAGGGAAATCCTATCCCTGCAATACTTCAGCGACGGCATCTGCGATCCTGAAATACAGAAAGCACTGCGAATGGCTGATGTAAAGGACTTAAAAGTGCTCTAGTGTACGCCATGAAATTCGAGGCAGCACAGCAAACCACTCGTAGCCACCCAGTCAGAGCTGCTCACATACAAGAACAAATGGATCAACTGACTACTCGCCTAGACGATTTAACCAGAAAAGTGAATACCTTGACACGGAATATTGGTGACAAGAAAGCGACCGTAAAGTGTTGGAATTGCGGTGCTGAAGGGCACATTCGAAGAAACTGCAGAACACCCTAGGGCACGGAAGTTAAGACCGCGCCTATCAAGAAGGAGAGAAACTAATTCGTGGCCATTTCTCGGTGGATGTTGCGAAATAATGAAAAGTCCCACTTTAAAGCACTTCAGGTGATTTCTGCAGTGAGTGGCGGCAGTAACGGACTTTTCATCATGGGGCACATCAATGGAGTTCCTTGTAATATAACCATCGATACAGGAGCCAATGTTACCATCATTCGAAAAAATGTGGCTGAACAATTGAAAAGCAAAGTCATCTGGACGCCGCCCTGCTTTACCCTCCAGATTATGTCAGGCGAGAAGATCGAAATCGAAGGAAAATTAAACGTTAGCATCACGTTTGGAAGTGCCGCTTACCATCACACGGCATATGCACCAGATATTACAAACCCTTACATACTTGGATTGGACTTTCTAAGGAAATACAATTTTTCCTTGGACTTTAAAAATAACGAAATGCATTCTGCATAACCTTATTCAGGATGATGAAGGACTGAAATCTATCCAACAAAATCATAGCTCAAGACGATATCACCATACCGGCAAGAACAGAAATTTTACTTCCTGGATCCATAGCCGAAAATAGAAATTTCTGCTACGGCGTCATGGAATATCCCAAGAATTGTAATAGCCCTAAAGGAGTACTAATAACCTCAGCCCTCGTCGACCTGTCGAGGACACTTATCCCGGTGAGAGTTTCCAATATAACTCACTATGTGAGAGTTATTAAGAAAGGTGAAGTGATTGCAGAATGTACTCCAGTAACCAGCGTTGAAAGAAAAAGTAACATCTCAGAAACCGTGTCTTCAGAGAGCATTACATTGGAGTTATTGTAGAATATGAAATTAAACTATGAAGAAAGGAATGCTGCCGAGCGAGTCATTGAAGATCTTCAAGATGTTTTCTCCCGCTCGTTTTTTGGCGTGGGTCGAACCAGTTTGACTCAACATAGAATCGATACTGGTGATCATCCACCAATCAAGCAACATCCAAGACGTCTGCAGATTGCTAAACAAGGAGAGGTACGAACACTTTTAAAGGACATACAAGAAAGCAATGTCATCGAGCCTTCAGCAAGTCCCTGGACATCTCCCATCGTCCTGGTAAAGAAGAAGATGGGTCAACCATATTTTGCGTTGACTATCGCCGGTTGAACGAGGTTATGAAGAAAGACAGTTACCCTCTTCCTAGAATTGACGACATTCTGGATACTCTTTCTGGAAGCATGTGGTCTCGACACTTGATTTAAAGAGTGGATATTGGCAGGTAGAAATACATCCTGATGACCGAGAAAAGACGGCATTTACTACAGGACAAGGACTTTGGCAGTTCAAGGTGATGCCTATGTAATGCGACGGCTGCGTTTGAACGCCTAATGGAAACTGTTTTAAAAGGTCTTTCCTATGAAGCCTGTCTAATATACCTGGATGACATCATCGTCGTCGGGAAGAGTTTCGAAGAACACCTGGAAAATCTTGGAGAGGTGCTTCCCAAACTAAAAGAAGCCAATCTGAAGTTGAGCCCCGCTAAATGCAAATTATTCAGACGGGAAGTGACTTACCTCGGACATGTCATCTCTGCTGAACGTGTGCGCATGGATCTTGAAAAAGTGTCAGCAGTTAAAAACTGGAGACGTCCCGAAAATGTACACCAGCTGAGAAGCTTTCTAGGACTTTTTACCTACTATAGGAGATTCGTGAAGGATTTTTCTTCCATCGCAAGACCCCTTCACAAGTTGATAGAGAGCAAGCAAAAGTTCGTGTGCACAAAAGAATGTGAAGATGCATTCAAGAACCTGAAGGAAGCTCAATCTGCTCCAATCCGGACGTATCGTCAGCTCGACAGACCATTTATTCTCGACACGGACGCGAGTAATGAAAGTGTCGGCACTGTTTTGTCCCAAGAAATAGAGGGCCAAGAACGTGTGGTGGCTTACTGGAGCAAGTGCCTGTCTAAACCGGAGAGGAATTACAGTGTCACCAGGAAAGAGTTGCCCGCCATAGTTAAAGCCGTAGAATATTTCTATCATTATCTCTATGGTAGAAAAGTCCTGCTTCGCACGGATCATGTATCATTGGCCAGGCTTTTAAACTTTAGGAATCCTGAAGGTTAAATTGCCAGATCGATACAGAGACTCCAGGAATATGATATCGCTATCCGCCATCAAAAGGGATCATCACATGGAAACGCAGACGACCTGTCTAGAAGACCTTGCCCAGAAAACTTCCAGGGTCGAAGCTCAATACCAGCTGCTGAATCCGATCGCACCACAAATTGCAACATCAACATCGGCTCATCCAGACCCATGGAATGACAAAGAAGGCAGGAAAGACCAGCTGGAAGACCGTGACTTTAAACCTATAATTGATTTAATGGAGACTTCAAACAGAAAACCTACCTGGCAGGACATTTCGAGCTATAACCCCACGATAAAACAATATTGGGCTCTCTGGGACTCACTCCATATTCGAAACGATGTCTTGTATCGGAAATTCGAATCGGATGATGGAAAGCTGCTACTCCCAAGATCCAACTGCTACTCCCAAGATCCTGGATCCCGGACGTCCTTAAAGAAGTATATACACAGTCCAGTCACATTAATGTGACCATCTGTCAAAAGCCAGAATAACCACCTTTCGCAGAGCGGACTGCTGCGAGACGTGCAGGAAGAGAGTCACATAGGTCCCTGAAGGTGTTCTCTGGGATGTTGAGCCATGCCGACTCTAATGCCGTGGCCAGCTGCGCTAGATTACGTGGTTGAGAATCCATGGCGCGAACAACTCGATCGAGATGGTTCCACAGATGCTCGATTGGGTTTAAGTCAGGTGAGTTTGCTGGCCAGGGGAGGACGGTAAACTCATCCTGGTGCTCTTCGAACCACGCACGTACACTGGCAGCTGTATGGCACCTCGCATTGTCCTGCTGGAAGATGCCATCATCCTGAGGAAAAACAATGCGCATGTAGGGGTGAACATGGTCCGCAAGGACAGATGCGTACTTGTATTGATCCATTGTGCCTTCCACAATGATCAGTGAACCTAGAGAATGCCAGGAAAACATTCCCCAGACCATAATGCTCCCGCCTCCAGCTTGGACCGTTCCGGCAATGGTTGCAGGGTGGTTCCTTTCAGAGGTTTCACGCCTTATACGCCAACGTCCATCTGTCCGATGGAGCATAAAACGCGATTCATCCGAAAACGCAACCTGTCGCCACTCAGTGGACGTCCAGCTGCTGTACTGGCGTGCAAATTCTAGCCTTCGCCGTCGATGAACAGCAGTCAGCATAGGTGCACGAACCAGGCGTCTGCTTCGGAGGCCCAGACGCAGCAATGTTCGCTGAATAGTACTTTGGGAGACACTTTTGGTAGCCCCTTGGTTCATTTTGGTGGTCAGTTGCTCAACGGTAGCCCGTCTATCTGCCCGAACGCATCTCCGCAACCGTCGTTCGCCTCTGTCATCTATGGCCCGTGGTGCACCACATTTGCCACGTCGTTGATTTTGGACAGTCCCATTTTGCCATGCACGGTACACTTTTACCACGGCGGCACGCGAACAGTTCACAAACTCAGCCGTTTCGGAAATGCTTCCACCCTTGGCCCGAAAGCCAATGATCATGCCCTTTTGGAAGTCGGATAAATCGCTTCGTTTCTGCATTACGCCAACGATTGAAATGTTTTCCGAAGCCCTCACACACCCTTTATATACGCTCAACTGCACTGTGCTGCCACCTGCCTTCTGTGATTGGTTATTTAACTCTGACATGGAAAGTACGTGGTGGTCACATTAATGTGACTGGACTGTGTAGTAGCCCTAATGCAAGAGGTCACTTCGGAATAATGAAGACCTTGCAGAGTGTTCGTGAGCGTTTCTTTTGGAATAATGCAAAGGATACGTGTAAAAGTGGTGCCGATCTTTCGATGCCTGCGCAGGTCAGAAAGGATCGAAGAAACGCAGCCCAGAGAAGCTGCAACGTAACAATGTAGGAGCCCCTTTTTAAACGTATCGCCTTTGACATCTTAGGACCTTTGCCACGAACTGCTGATGGCAACAAATACATCCTCGTTATCATTGATTACTTCGCCAAGTGGTCTGAAGCGTTCAAGAGGCTGTCACAGTAGCAGAGATAATGATACGGCACTGGATTTTTCAGGTTCGGAGTGCCTCTTCAGATACATTCAGATCAGGGACGGAATTTTACCTCGGCAGTAATCAAAGAACTCTGCTAGCTACTCGGCATTGATAAAACCCAAAAGACGCCTTTACATCCCAAGTCGGACGGCATGGTAGAGACGTTTAATCGAACCATTCTCAATAACCTCTCATTAGTGGTTTCCAGAAACCAACAGGAGCGGGACAAGAAGTTACCGCTGTTTCTACTGGCTTATCGCACTTCTGTCCACGAGACTACCGGCTATTCCCTATCTCAGATGCTCTTCGGTCGTGACCTTCGTATGCCATGTGGTCTTTTGTTTGGTCGCCCTCCGGATGCGCCTTCATCGCCTGATGAATAGATTCAAGATTTCCAGGAACGGTTTGAAGTGATCCACAACTTTGTGCGAGAGCGAGTCAACTTGGCAATGGAGAAAACCCGATATGACACCAGAGCTACAGAACATCATTTCAACGAAGGAAACAAGGTGTTTGTGGAATCCGACTGGTCGAAAAGGACTCCGAAACTACAATCACCTTGGGATGATCCGTACACAGTCCTAAACAGGCTGAACGATATCGTGGTTCGGATCCGTAACTCATCAAACTCTAAGCCTAAAGTCGTCCATTACGACAGGTTAGCTCCTTACTATGGCCACGATACGTAATGTATGTAATTGTAAATAGTACTTACAGAAGAACAGGCGGTGTAACACAAGGGTGCCTAGGTCGTAGGTGCTACCCCTTGTCGAACAAGTAGGTAACTTTGAATTATGTCAACCTAATAAAGTTAAGTAAATAATAAGCTATATATATATGTGAGTGTGTGTGTGTGTGTGTTTAATAATTAGTATTAGCTTTAAGAGCATGACTTGGAATTTAGAATATTCTCAAAGAGAAATTAATGTTATTATTTATTTTAAGAAGTTACAGTACGCAGCGGATTGTAAATAGTATAAGACCATGGTCCTTTTTGTATTTAGCAGTTGATAGTACTTGATTTGTATTTAGTATTTGATTTGTATTTAGTATTTGTATTTAGTATTTGATTTGTATTTAGTATTTGTATTTAGTATTTGATTTGTATTTAGTATTTGATTTGTATTTAGTATTTGATAGTATTTGATTGCATTTAATATTTGATAGTACTTGATTTGTATTTGGTGATTGATAGTATATGGTCTGCTGAAAGTTATTTATTGCAATTATTGTTCATTTTGTTATTGTAATGTAATATTTATTATTGCATTCATGCCTTAGTTTAAGTTGGCTTCCTATCCAGGGATTGTACTGCCCGTGACACGCAGTCCTTGGGAAATGGGCAGTGTTACGGATTTCGTATTTATTTAGAATTGTAATTAAAATTGGTTTATTTTCAAGTGCAACGCAGACGATTTAGCTACGTCGGAAAAGTAAAAATACAAGAGCGCATGCATTTAACATTTAATAAATAAATATCTCGTAATTACTGTTGCGATCCACAAATATCGAGAAAAGTCGAGGTTTTACCAGAATATTCTAGTAAATAATTAAAAAGCTTTTAAAAGCCGAATTGAAACACCTCATTTCATTTGTAGTTGTAGCTATTTAAAGCGAACTGCTGTTTGTTTACTTAATACTGTGATTCATACTTAATACTTGATATTCATTACTTAATACTTGATTAGCGCCGCTTACTGCCATGCCGAAGGGCTCGGGTTCGAATCTCGGAGAAGGCATGGATGTTTGTAAATGTATAGTGTCGGTGCGGCATGGCGGCATTTCAAGTACGCGGCGAGCCGAAAGTCCTCTCATGCGGTTTAGTGGAAGGGGAGAGGGGTGGGAGACCCTCGGACCCGTCCCCCCAGGGCGCTCTCCGTCAAAATTGGGGGCGGAACTGAGCCAAATCGCACTGTCACCTGTTAGATGCTCAAGGCTGTCGCCAACGACAGGCGTAATCTTGAGCTCCTTGACACGAGAATTTCGTGGGCTTGGGCTGATTCTGTCAGACAAGTGAGCATGAGTAACAACAACAGTTTTGATTCAAATAATAAGATGAACCTTTATTTCGTAAAAATTCATTTACTGTTTCCCTTCGGTTAAGTAAAGTTTTTTGAAGGAATCATAATATGAATTGAATTTTGATTCAAATGATATGATGAAATTTGATCTCGTAAAATTCATTTTCTTTTCTTTTCCCTCTTGTCAGGAAAAGTTTCTTCAAGGAATTACATGAGATGAATTTATTTAGTTTTGATTTAAATTATCTAATAAAATTCATTTCCGTAAAAACTAAATAAAATAAAAATAATAAAATAGAATGGTAAACGATTTTAAAATTTTTTTCCTTCTGTTTAAGTAACATTTTTTGAAAGAATCGTGTCAGATAAATTTAGTTCTGATTTAAATAATGTTCTGAATTTCGACATCGATAGACATCGATAGGTTTATATTTATTTAAATAATGTTTATTTAAATAACATGAATTTTAATTTGAATAATGTAATGACACGAGTTTTGATCTAAAGAACATGTTGAAATCTGTTTTCATAAATTTCGTTTCTTTTTTCTCTAGTCAAGAAATCTTTTGAAGGAACTGCATTGCATTTAATGCAGTTCGTTCAAAACATTTTCTTGAAACCAAATTCATTAATTTAAATTATATGATGAAATTTAATTTCGTAAAAATCGTTTTCTTCGTTTTCTCTTCCCGTTCCCTCCTCTGTGAACAATATAATAACAAAGACAATGAGAAACAACGGCTAATACATCTCTCGATATCAGACTCACCATCACGCTTTGTTTGGCATAATTTGCTACAGCAGAAGTGTTTGGAAAAGGGAAAAGAGAGAGAGACAGAGAGGGAGGGGGAAAAAAAGAACAATAATTATTGAGGGATGAAGAAGAACTGATATTCGAAACCAAATAAAAATAGGTTAATGAGAAAAGAAGTGGACCGCTCACCCTCTAACAAGCTTTAGCTGTAGAAATTTTGCGGGCAAAGTTCTATTGTCGAATATCCACTGGTCTGTGACCCAAGCGAGTACAAAAAGAGCGCTCCTAACTGTAACTGTTTTCGCCATTACAAATGTGTTAATGCCGATTTTTTTAGAGCTCCATTTAGGCTAGTGTCTGTGTAAACGGATTCAGACTGAGACAAATTCTTTGCTCGTGGAGGGGAGGGTATCAACGAGGGGGGACGAGTAAATTTATCTACAGTCTTTGGTTAGTTCCGAGAAATTTTTTCTTTTTCATCGTGTATTGTTGTAGAATAAATAAATCTTTTTTTTGATCTTCTCTTTTTTACCTTCAAAGAGAGGAATTTTCTTTCTTTTTTTATGCTCGAACTTTCATTCCTGCCTTTATCTTTCTAGTTTTAGAACTGTAGTGATAACAGCATATATATATATATATATATACGTAATATTTCTGAAGCACAGAAGAGGAATCAGCCTGCAGTCGTTGTGCCTTATGGTGAAGAGTTACAGATGAAGGTAAACTTGAAGAATTTCCAGTCTTTATTTCCACGCATATAAAATCATCTCCATAGATAGTTATCCAATCATAACGAAATCCGATTACATTTCTATTATTCAATCATAATGAAATATGATAAATTGCTATGTACATTGGTTTCATAAAATTAAGACGCAAGCATTTTAAAGAAGCTAAGCGGGAAGGCAAAGTAGAAGAAAGCAGAATAAGAATGACGTAATTAATTGCCAACTGTATTTATACCAACTTTGATGTACAAGTACAGCTAATCTATGATTGGTTAGTTAGTAGCATTACATAACGATAGAAAGATCTCGAATTTGGGAGGACAGATGAATTTAAGGGGGCAGCACCAAATTTAGAATGTTAATTTTGAGGTCACCAATTACTTTTTTTAAGCGACTATCGTATTTTGTTATATCTTACATATTCCTCCTTGCAAAAGAGAGGTCGGGAGAGCAGGGTGGCCGGAAAGGATTCGCGAAGCAAGAGAGTTTAGTATATGAGGAAAGACATGCAGAAGCATCAAGGACATAGCCGTTAGGTTTGCCTATTCCCCGTCATTATTCATGACGTTTCTCATATATAGTTATGTAAAACTTAAACAACTAATTTACAATTATTGCAATAACAATATAATTTCTAAATAAACTAATAAATTAAGACAAATACAGTTTTAGAAGTCCTTTAGTCCTTTTTGAAAAAATGTCCAATGTCTTTTTGAATGTTTAATGAAACGTTTGTAAAATTTGTTAACTACAATAATTTCGCCAGGTAAATGTTCAAAGTTCAAAGTCTTTCAAAGTAAATGTTCACTAAAACATGTTTCAAGTTTTTGGTGCTGAACACATTTCCGTTACACTATATTATTGAACTGTGAACTTTTATATACTTTCATATTCAGTAAAATATAATTTTCAAATTATTTTCATATTTAGTTAAACTCATATTCAATGAAATGAACTTTTATATTCAGTAAAATATAATATTCAGTTCTACAATTAATTAAATAAAATCTTATTGTAGATACACATACTTAATACAACAAAAATTCAATATAAAATATAATAATGCGATGCAATATTAAATAATACACTAACACTTTGGCGATTGATTTGGCATGTCCTCTCCAGCAAAATCAGCGTACCATCTTAATGATGGTTCGGGCAAGCAATAGATTGAAGTACAATACATCGAAAAACCTCCGTTTTTATACTGAGCGGAGAGAGGAAAATACATAAACTTGTCATAATGTTTACTTGCTCGTATGAAGTAAAGGAAGTATTGCAACCTCGAAAATTTGGGGCATCATATCTCAAGGTAAACATTCATTATCATCGTTCCCGAATCCATTTTGACTATTTTTGCAGGGATGGTTGTATGTACGAACAGAATAAAGCATTCTTTTTTCCAAAATGGAATATAAAATAGATATACAATGCGTTCAAAATGGATTCTTTTTGTGACGTCCTTAGGTACGTGCGCTCGTATGTATCTCGTATAACTTCTGAACGATTAGCCGTATAACGTTGAAATTTTCTATATAGGACTACTATAACATCTCGCGGCGCCCCTCCCTTTTTATTGCTATCGGTATTACCTAAGTTACGTATAGATATATATATGTAAGGTAAAAAATATCTAAATCAAAATTATAATTTAAGCTAACCCCTAATTCCCTTTAATTCTCTCTCTCTGTTTTAAAAATCGTAATAACTTTTCTGGATTGCGTCATTTTTAGATCATTCCATTTTGCATGGCCCGCGCAGCGCTGATGACGTAATAATTGGGTACTGAACGTTGTAGGGTTCAACTCTTTAATCCTTAGTTCTTACTCCGAACCCCACGAGCACTTAACAAGCGAATAATTGCTTAAGTGTGAACAGAACACGTAAGACTTGAGAAGGGTTTAAAACCCTTTATTATTCAATATATTTACAATCAGTTCCGACTTTGGAACTTTACAATAAAGCCGCCATTCGGGTTTGAACTTAAATACTAATAATTTGAACTAAAATTAACTTAATTAAAGCTCTTAAGAAATATAGCCGAAGCTATCAGAATCTAACTAGTTGGCCCTAAGTATTAATTGAATCGGCGAAGCCTAGCAATGGCCTAGATATAGCCGAGCGTAGTAATAGCTAAGAGAGATGTGGCCAGAAGGCAAACGCGCGCTAGTCAGGAAATCAGACTCTCTCTCTTGAAGTCGGTTAAGTCACGACTTAAATAGTACTCATTCTCATTTGCATTCTCTGCGTTTCTGAATTCACATTCTGGCAGGAAATTGTAAGCTGAAATTAGAATAAGATAGGAAAGATACAAAACTTAAAATAACTGTTAGAAAACGTATAATAAACCTTGCATTTTTCCCCACCAGAATTTAACTCCTCTCAAATAAAGGTCTTAAACGACCTTGTTTAAGATTTTAAATTATACGCTAGAAGTCCTTCATATCAAAATTTTAAACTTCTAACAAATTCTTCTTCTTCTTCTTTTTTTTTGCATGACTTTCGTCATTAAATTCCTGATTAGGGCCAACTTTACAACAATTTCTAAAGCTATACTAACTAAGTAAAATATAACAGATTTACAATTTTTATTTGATTACACACATCTACTTCCTCTGTTTCATCTGAGATCAGTCTTGTCCTTCCAACTAATCTGGAAGGAAAAAGTATTAGTAATGTCTTTCATACAATTTCGATTTTTGTTACCAATACTCTTTGTTGAAATTATTTTGGCCCTGAATCGTTTTCATTCACACGAACTAAATTGTTCTTTCCCCATGCTCTTCAGAAATTGCTCTGTGTGACACGAGGTTTTTCTTGTTATTTAGCGTGACGACCAGCTACCACTAGGCAATCGCTATGATTTGTTATAAACTCGACTTTCCAGACCTTAGAAAACTCCTTAACCACAAAACTAGGCCTAATGTCCTAAAATAGAGCTTAAATTTGAAATTCTTAAAGGAAGTCTGGAGAGCCTAACTTTATGCACATTCAATCTATACTTTCAGGCCATTCATCTTTTAACATAACGATATTTGCATTCATACTTGACCAAGACACATTCGTTTAACTTTTACAAAAATTTAAAAGTTAACATTAACATTTCAAATTCAATAGAACATTTTAACACATAATGCTTTAAAATTCAATTTACATCATTCGTTATAGTTGCTATGCCAAATTCACAATGCTTGGCTACAAAGTTTAAATTAACACCATAAGTCTTTCGAATAAACAGTTCAGAATTTAGCTTCTCGGAACTTGGGAATTCTAAAAGTATTTACAAAATAAATTTTTCGCCAACTTGCGAATTTAAATTCTTTTCTATTTAACAAATAATTACAATTACATTCTCGTATTGAACAGTATTTAGCAACTTTAAACACATGACATAAATCGAACTTTCAATACAAACTAGCAAACAAGGAAATTTTAACTTATCCTTTCTTTTAGCTTCTATACGCCTGCATCCTTTTTTCGCAGAAGTCTTGAAATGTTGGCGATGCTAAATTTTGGACCTTTACTTGTCTTAGGCCGGATGGTATCCTGGTCCGGACCTTCTTTTCTTTTAGTTCATCAGTCGTTGAAACGGGACGCTTTTCGGGGAGGCTGTGGATTTTGGAAATCCAACTTTCGCTTTGTCCTGTACTTTGCCGACCTTGCTTCTGGATCTTTGAAGAGTCCCTTGCTCCTTCTTGGTTCCTGGGAATGAATAAACCTCATTTCATCTGGTTGCTTTCTTTTGAATCTTGCTTCTGGTTGGCATCTTCTTCTGGCATCTTCTTGCGGCATCGGTTCTGTGGTTCGCCGTTTTTGCTTTTGTTTCAGAAGACTTTTTCGTTGTCTTTTAGGCTCTGACTCTTGTTGAAGGGGAACTTTCGTGTCTTTACTACTCCTTGTTCTGGCGGAGGTTTGCTCTTGCTGAAGGGGAACTTTCATGTCTTTAGTACTCCTCGTTCTAGCGGAGTTTTGCTCTTGTTGCAGGTGTCTTCGTTTCGCTATGGGTTCTTCAGTGTTAGCTGCACTTCTTTTCGTTGTTGAGGGATCCTTGTTCAGTGATGATGAAATTACAACTCTTGGTGCTGTTTCAGGAGCCTGCAATAATTCTTTTAAGATTGGGAAATCCGTACGACTATAATACGGCTTGATTTGGTCAATGTTCGCGACAGATTGTTGATCGTTTTCAGATTTTAAGTAAACCGTTGAAAATTTTATCTTCTCTATGATAAAAGGGCCCTCAAACCTAGGTTCAAATTTGGCCACCCTATTTTCGGGTGCCGATGAAAGGTAGTGTTTTAGTTTTAGAACTTTCTGTCCTGCGGTATATTTTACTTCACGTCTGTTTTTGTTATAGTATAACTCTTTTTTAGATGGCGTTTGACCTTGCGGCATCCGAATTTTTGATTACATCATTTATAATTTTTTGAATATCATTCAATTTAAATTCTTCCTGTCTTTGTTAAACGAAAAATAGCTTATCCAGAGGCTTTCTCCAGAGGCCAAAATTTTTCTTCCTAAGAATAATTCTGCGGGGGTTTTCCTTGTGGTATTGTGCTTCGCTGTTCTTAAGGCAAATCCTAATTCATTGACGCAGCTGTCCCAACGGTAATGATAATTCTTCAGATATCCCCGAATAATCTTAACTATATTTTTATTTACGCGTTTTGCAATATTTGATTGCGGTCTATAAGGTACCATTTTTAGATGGCGTATGTCAAGGCCTGTGCACAAGTTTTCAAATAAATTACTTACAAATTGTCTACCATTATCTGATATTACTTTTACTGGGGCTCAGTATTTTAAAATATATTTATTTAGAAATGAATCTGCTATTTTTGTTGAAGCCCGTTTAAGGGGAATTATTTCTACCCACTTTGAGAAATGGTCCACGATGGTTAACAAGTATCGATTTTTATTAATGTTTGTTCTGGGGTAGGGACCAAGCAAATCAATGACAACCAATTCATTTGGGAACGTAGTTGTTATGCTATTTAAGTACCCGGCCGGGTTGTAATTAACGTCGTTATTAATTGACATAAGTGACATGACCTGACATACGCCGTCACAATTTTGTATAACTGCAAAAAATATTTCACTTCGCGGACCCTTTGTAGGGTTTTCCTCACACCCAAATGGGCTCTTATTTTCGAGTCATGCAGCTCCTCTACACTTAAGCGTAGACTCGTTGGGACTACCGGCCGCAATTCTTGATTATCGTTGGTAGTTTTCGTAAAAAATAATATCTTATCTATAATTTCATAATGAGCTGCCCTATTGCGAATAGCCGTTAAGTCTACATGATCGAAATTTTCGGGATTTTCCAGATATGCATAAACAACTTTAAACTCTGAGTCCGTCTTTAATTCGGTAACTATTGTTTCCCGTGATTCAATTATTTTTGCAGTTAGCATCGTACATTTAATTGTATTTCCGTCTTCATCGATTTTAATGCGGGACAGGGCGTCTGCAACTACATTTTCTTTCCCCGGCGTGTGTTTTATGATTAAGTTAAATTCTTGCAGTTTTAGTATCCAACGTATGAGCCGAGGTGAAAGATTTTTTCCGGAGTATAGGTGACCAACTGCCGCGTGATCTGAATACACAGTTATTGGGGCACTTCCAAAGAACACCCGAAATTTTTGCACCGCTAATAGAACTGTGAGAGTTTCCCGCTCTGTTGCCGTATAATTTCTCTGAGTTTGGTTAAACGTTTTGCTAAAGAAAGCTATTGGCTTCCCGTTTTGGGAAAGAACTGCGCCAACTGCCTAGTCTGAAGCGTCTGCTGATATTTCCAAATTTTGATCTCCCTTCCGGGAATTTTAGAACAGGGACGTTAATTAAGGCATGTTTCAGTTCTTCAAACGCCGTGTTCGCCTCTGCTGTCCATGTGAACCTAGTCTTTTTTCGTTAAACACCAACAGAGGTTCAACTATTTCAGCAAAATCTTTAATGAACACTCTATAATATGAACACATTCCTAAGAAAGACGATAACTTTTTAGCCGTATTTGGCGGTGGATAACTTTTGATCGCTAAAATTTTTTAATTGTCAGTTTCTATACCGTTTTTCGAGATTTTATAGCCGAGGTACCTCAATTCTTTGGCGGTAAACTTGCACTTTTTAGGATTAACTTTTAGACCCGCTTCATGTAATAAAGTGAACACTTCCTTCAAATGTTTAATGTGTTCCTCTAAGGTTTCGCTTGTTACAATAATATCATCGAGATAAATGACAGTACTTTTTCTCAAGACTGGCCTTAACACAATATCCATAACTTTTTGAAATGTAGCCGGAGCTCCGCTTAAGCCAAACGGCAATCTCAAAAAGGCATACACGCCTGATTTTGTGATAAATACTGTTTTTTCTACATCCTCGGGTTTTACTGAAATTTGAAAATAACCTGACGTCAGGTCTAAGGCTGTCATATAATTAGTTGAACGAATTTTTCTTATAATTTCATCTATTATCGGGAGGAGATATGTGGCGTATTTCGTTATGCTATTCAACTTCCGATAGTCAATGGCGAATCTCCACGACTTCGGATCTGCAGCTGGCAGTCCATTCTTATTTCTACATAAAACTACAGGGCTAGCATAGCGGCTGGTACTTGGCGTAATTATTTTATCTTCGAACATTTTCCTAATGTGTTGCTCGAGAATATCTTCCTTCACACGGTCATACCTGTATGGCTTAGACCGAACTGGGGGCTCATTACCAGTATCTATGCTATGCGAGACAATCTGGCAGAAGCCAGGTTTGTCTTCAAATAATTGAGAAAAGGATCTTACCAACTTCTGGATTTGTTCTTTTTCTCCTTCTTCGAGGTGACTTAGATTCACTTCCGGGACTGCAACTTTTTCTTCTTGAATTTTGTCCATCTTGACCTGTAAGGTAGAATCTTTAAAATTGAAAGAAATCAACCCTCAATATGACTGCGGTTAATAAATTTTTTGTTGTAAATTAATCAGCTGTATGGCTTAGACCGAACTGGGGGCTCATTACCAGTATCTATGCTATGAGAGACAATCTGGCAGATTTTTCATCAAATAATTCTGAAAAGGTTCTTACCAATCGCTTCGATTTTTGCTTTTTCTCCTTCTTCAAGGTGACTTAGATTCACTTCCGAGACTGCAACGTTTTCTTCTTGAATTTTGTCCATCTTGACCTGCAACGTAGAATCTTCAAAATTAATATTTGCGCTAGCTGCGCGCAAGAAATCAACCTCCAATATGTCTGCGGTTAGTAGATGTTTGACGACGAGAAAATTTATTTTGAATACTTCGTTTTTTATTTGAACATACAGCCCCACTTTTCCCACGCAAATGCATTGATTCCCTTGGGCAGCAATCACACGTTCCCCTGCTGTCTTGAACAGTCTATATCGACGAAAATGTTTTTTAAAAAACTCCTGCGACAGGAAGCTGCATTGATCCCCTGTATCTAGTAAAGCGGTCGTCGGGATGTCGTTTAGTAATATTTGTATTTCGGACAAGGCCAAATTTTGTACGACTACCGTATTTAGCTTGATTTCTGAGGGATTTACCTTCTCACACGGTGACGTCACCCTCTTCCTAGTCACCGTGATTATTTTAAATCCTTTCTTTCGCCCCCTTTTTCCAGTTGCTTTTTATTTTGCCATGCCTTGTTCTGATCGGCTTTCCTTGTATCCGGCTTCCTTACCTTTCCCCTCTGTCATTAGGAATTCTGCTGAATTTGAGGTTTCGTTTAATTGTGAAACCTTGAATACTGCATAGAATTCTTCGCCCGCGCGTTTTCCGCCGTTCGCCTACTCTGAAATTTAACAGCTAATTCAAATAGATTTTGCAGTGTTTGCGGGTTTCTCGCTTTCAGAAAGTTCTGTATTGACGGAAGCAACCTCGGCAAAATTATTTCGATGATTTCATTGTCGGGCCTTTTTCCATATAATAATTTGACAATATGAATTTTCCTAAAGATAAAATCCGTTAAATCGTCCCCATTACTTTGGTATTTACTATACAACTCTGATTCGAGTTTCGCGCGGTCTTTGATGACGGGAAATGCTTTCAATAGCGAATTTTTAAAATTCTCCCAAGTATAAGTTTGGGATCCTATATCCCCCAACAAAGTTTTTGCCAATATTCTTGTACCAGGTGAGGGCTTCACCTTTTAAATTCGTCGTCGCGATGATTATTTTCTGCGGCTGGTTCACAGGATATAACCTAAAATGTAGGTCTAGGTGTTCCAGAAAGGTCATTACGAATTCTTTCCCGTCGAATGTTGTTGCTGACTTCATCGCCGCTCTCATAGTTTCTAAGATGAATCCAAATCCCTCCATCGGGTTGAGTTGTGCTTGAGGGAACTGAAAGGTTGGAAGGGTCAACGAGAATTCTTCCATACCCAACGGCATAGTTCGTTAAGAACAATTTCGGGCGCCAATTGTAGGGTTCAACTCTTTAATCCTTAGTTCTTACTCCGAACCCCACGGACACTTAACAAGTGAATAATCGCTTAAGTGTGAACAGAACATGTAAGACTTGAGAAGGGTTTAAAATCCTTTATTATTCAATATATTTACAATTAGTTCCGACTTTGAACTTTACAATAAAGCCGGCACTCGGGCCTGAACTTAAATAAAATTAACTTAACTAAAGCTCTTAAGAAATATAGCCGAAGCTATCAGAATCTAACTAGTTGGCCCCTAAGTATTAATTGAATCGGCGAAGCCTAGCAAGGGCCTAGATATGGCCGAGCGTAGTAACAGGTAAGAGAGATGTGGCCAGAAGGCAAACGCGCGCTAGTCAGGAAATCAGACTCTCTCTCTTGAAGTCGGTTAAGTCACGACTCAAATAGTACTCATTCTCATTTGCATTATCTGCGTTTCTGAATTCACATTCTGGCAGGAAATTGTAAGCTGATATTAGAATAAGATAGGAAAGATACAAAACTTAAAATAACTGTTAGAAAACGTATAATAAACCTTACAACCTTTTAACTCAAACCAAAACTTTTCTCTTCGTCAGCTTCCATATTGGCTAACTAGGCACTTCAGCTTCTTTCTGTGCGGCGCTTCTTTGCTACTTCGTTGTCGCTCTTTTTATCGCAATACTTTCCAAAATGTAAATGTTCTTGAATAGGCACGACTAGAGTGCCAAGTGATTGTGGCCACGGACGTCAAATGGAAAATAAAACTGGAATTAAAACCGCCTCGACTGCTAAATTTTTTAACTTATATAGCTATTATGCATCGACGCTGCTCCGTCTTTTTCTTGCATTTATTATTACTACATTTATTTTTAGTCGACAGGATGGTTTTCAGTAGCCTGGGACCTCAATGGAAAACTTATTCAGCTCTTCAAATCATTGTTTTCTGATAAATTCAAAGGCAATGTGAAAGAAGTGAATCATCAAATTTGTTTTTTCAGTGTTTAAAAAATAACCTATCATCCTTCTGGTGTGGTGCTTTGCAATTGCTTCAAAAAATAATCACGGGTAGTGTTAACAGAATAAAAGTAATCTTCCGATAAATCCAGAAGTCGAATGTCTAGTAAAAAGGAATATTGAACCTGCTTCGGCCATCTCTATTATATTTAGAAGAAAAAAAAGTGCGTTATATCATCAGCGAATTACCGCTTAGGAGATTCAGCAGTACAGTTGCTTGAAGGTCATCGATCTGTGTTTAATGTGGTTCAAGTTTGAGAGACAAAATTATTTGCTCTTCCGGTTTTTCTAATATTACTTTGTCTTTGGAAAGCTCAAAAATTGTTATTTTCGTGGGAAGTAAAGTCAGGAACGAGACAAAATTATTTAATATGCTGTGCGGATTCTATACTTTTCATTTCAATTTTGCTTAAAATTTCTGAAATTTGACTGCGTTCTTTTGCAAAAATGTGAAATTCTTGTTCATTAATTTTTCTAATTTTTCATAAGTATGTGTGAGCAAATTAAGTAACGAATTTTAAGCTATTGAAACTATTTATAGAGAAGGCTATTAAGGTAAATAATTATATTTTTGAATTTATGTTGAAAATTTTGAATTGATGATAAGAATTTTTAAGTGAATGAAATAATTATAAAACATCAGTATAAAATATGATAAACAAATAATGTGTTTGAGTAGTGTTATAGGCATCATAAGTAGTATGGAATTATGTTAAGTTATTATGTTTAAAAAATAAAAACTATTATATACGAAAAAAAAAAGTGGGAGCCTTTAAAGTTTATCTGAACATATTAGGACCCGTAATTTTAAAATTTACGGATCCTAATATGTTCAGATAAACTTTAAAGGCTCCCACTTTTTTTTTTTTCGTATATAATAGTTTTTATTTTTTTTAATACAGTGGAGTGTAGTTAATTTTTTTATATAAATGGAGTGTAGTGCAGTTCAAAACGGCCTGTTGCCTTAAAACAAGGAATGGAGGCCTTCAATAAATAACTGCCGCGAGCGTCCCATAACCATTGGTGAAAATTCGTACACTCACTCGTTATTGTGGATTTGCCCTTAAGATGAAAGTGTTCGTATTAAGGGAAAGCTGTGCGGGCTTCCAGTTTGTATAAAATAAGTCAATTAGAAATTTCGATGATAAAAATAATATGTTATTTCAAATAATGTTTCAAATGAAAATTTAATTACATTATAATATTGTTACGGATTTCATATTTATTTGGCTATTCATTTAGAAGTGTAATTAAAGATGGTTTATTTTCCCGTGCAACGCAGACGATTTTTGTAGAGAAAGCTACGTCGGAAAAATAAAAATAAAAGAGCGCATGCATTTAAAGTTTAATAAATAAATATCTCGTAATTACTGTTGCCATCCAGAAAAATTTAGAAAAATAGAGATTGTTCTAGTGGTAATTAAAAAGCTTATAAAAGCCGGAATGAAACACCTCATCTCAGGGCTAATCTTTGGAATATGGTAACTGGTAGTTTGGCGACTTTTGGCGACATTTTAGTAAGGTGATAAAAATTATAATAATAATAATAATTTTTATTAATTTAATGTATATGTTTATTTATATTTTAATTCGTGTTCTTTAATTTATTTGGCTAATCTTTGGAATATGTTACTGGTAGTTTGACGACTTTTGGCGACATTTTAGTAAGGCGATAAAAATTATAATAATAA
>KK113308.1:187224-215671 GCA_000611955.2 Stegodyphus mimosarum | reverse complement strand
ACAAGCAGAAGTATCCAGGTTTAGAATCGAGTCCATGTCTGCACAATCTTCATTATAAGACACACATATGGATTGCGAAATGGATAAATTTTCTTGCAATGCTGGAGCACTCTGCGTAAGTTGTACATCAGCTTCTTCCATCTCAGCATCACATGGACATGTGATGTGAACATATGAACGCATCTCATCAGATCGTTCAATGCTTGCTAACTGCGACTTTGTAACTTCATTATCAGTTGCTATGATCTTGACAGTCGCATTTTCATTTTCTTCTGTGTCTACTTCAGGCACGTGAGCATCAAAATCTTCGTTCCCGTCTTTAATTTCTTCATGTTTTCGTTCTTTTTCTTTCATCCCGTTGGATGTTTCATCCATAATTTCCGGATCTTTCTCAGACACTCTACTAGCTACTTCCTCCGTTTCTTCATCCCCTGACTCTTCAGATGCCACTTCTGCGATTTCCGCATCTTCTTTCATGGCTCCAGTTTCTTCTGCAAGCTCCTCTTTCATCTGTTGGAGTTGCTCTGGTACTTTTTCTCGGCCGACTTTCCTCTTTTCGCGCTCGGCCTTCATCTCGGCTATCATCTCTTCATAGCCAATTCTTATCTCATCATATCCGGCTATTATCTCGTCTTGTCCAGCTTTCAGAGCTGCTAACATGTCGGCTTTCAGAGCTACTAACATGTCCATCAAAGCATTCATTTCCTCCGCCTTCATTTTCTCCTGTAGACGGATGACTGGCATTCACTCTCAAATCCCACTTCTGACACCAGTTGTTGCGTTTTCACGGGTTCGTAGATTTGAGAGTATCCGATGAAAACACGATGCAGAACAATAAAAAGCACAATTTATTTACAGGAATCACTATTTACAGCACAGTTCCAAAATCACCTTTAAAAGCGTCGAAAATCTACAATAAATACGCTGAAACAATCAGCAACACAGCTTCAGGCTGTAACTGTACAGGTAGCTTCACGGCAACACTAAACTTATAATAAAACACCGTGGAACAATCACCAATCCACTTTCAAGCTATACTGTAAAGATAGCTTCACGGCAGAGCACTATCTCGATTGCTTTCCGTTCACAGAACTCTCGCGTAGCAGCTATTCTCACAACTAATCACACTGCTCGCAACACTTCACAATCTCGCAACTTGCAACAACTAACTCCTCGCTCTCGGACACGCAAGGGTTTATATAGCTTTTCTTTAAGTTCGACACGTTTCGAGAAATATCTCGACAGGAAGTTATTCTAGAAGCTTCCCGATTGGACCATGGGATATCGCCAATTTGGTCGCCAAATGGGCGATAAAGTCGCCAATCTGGCAACCCTACCATACACTATTTTATGGCAACCCTAGTGCTATGCCGGAAAGCTTACATACAGGCGCAACCGCCGAATTTTTCGTAACAATATTATTTAACTAGCTTGAAGATTTTCATGGCCATAAATTATAAATGCAAACTTTGATAATTATACAATACTAGCGGTCAGTTACCTTTATTAAGGAACGGAGGCTTCTATGTGTAATTGTATTTAAACATCCCACAGCCATCAGCAAGTTGTCACGCTGATTCTCATTGTAGAGGATTTGCCCATTTTTATCAAAGTTTATTCTATTGTGCTGAATTTTGTTACTTACCAGATATTAAGTTCTAAATTCCATTTTATATTGCTGTACAAATAAGAAAATATGGATTACTTTATAAGTAATTAATTAAAATTTCATGAATCTGTAAAAGAAAATTCTGGTTTTATATTGGCAACATCAATATTTATGAAAGACTTTCAAGCTAAGGACTCTTATGATTGACATTCAAGCAAAGATTTTACAGAACTGTGAACTTTTCTGATATTTTTTAAAATTAGGATATTCCTTCAGTGATTTTACTTGCAGACTTTCAATTTTAATTTATTGTTAAAAATGATAAAAAATGTTAAGAAATGTTAAAAATGTTAAAAATGGATTTTATTTTAAAAAATGATTTAGATCAAAATTCTGTGATTTTTTTCACAATTGTATTTCTCTTTGTTCCGCAACTGCTTTAATGTTTTTTTTTTCAAAAAAGGCTTTTCTGTCGCCAAGCCTTTTTTTCTTTGAAGAGGGGGGAAATGTAAGATAAAAAATATGTAAATCAAAATTATAATTTAAACTAAAACACCCAATTCCCTTTAATTCTTCCTCTCTGTTTTAAAAATCGTAATAACCTCTGGATTGCGTCATTTCTAGATCATTCCATTTTGCAGCGCTGATGACGTAATAATTGGGAACTGAAACTTTTTAACTCAAACCAAAACTTTTCTCTTCGTGTGCTTCCATATTGGCTAACTAGGCACTTCAGCTTTTTCCTGTGCGCGGCTTGATCTCTATTTCGTTGTGCGTGCTTTCTATGGCAATACTTTCCATAATGTAAATGTTCTTGAATAGGCACGACTAAAGTGCGAAGTGATTGTGGCCACGAACGTCAAATGGAAAATAAAAATGGAATTAAAACCGCCTCGACTGCCTAGTTTCTTTATCTTATATAGCTATTATGCATCGACGCAGCTCCGGCTTTTCCTTGCATTTATTATTATTACACACACACACACACACATATATATATATATCTTGAAGATTAGAAAATACATCATATTACACAGCAATGGAGGAGGGAAAAAAGGAGCAGAAGTGGCGTTGATTCATATGTAGTTTTATTCTCATAATTAAAACAGATTCACATATCAACATTACGAATGTTCTATGCACCCATACAATTTTGAAAGCTTTAATCCTTTTTAGACAGAAGAAAATCAAATGTGGCTAGCAGCAGTAATGTGAAGCAAGAGAAGAGAGTCTACGAAGTTAGTAGCAGTGATATTTATAGTAAACCTGTTCTTTAATCTGAATGATTGAGAATTATACGCGATGCAGAAGGTTAAGATGACATAATGCGGAATTTTGTTTTGAGATATGATACTTTAGAAAAAGTTATTACTAATTTTAGAATAGAGAGAAGAAATACGCAAATAAAAAAGGTAAATCAAGGGTCAATTGCTAATTTAAAAGTAAAATTTATGATTACATATCTTTTGTCTTACACATATGTAAGATAAAAACTTGGAGAGACTTTACTACATTATTAGAAAGATGACACTCGAAGGAGAG
Organism: Stegodyphus mimosarum; assembly: GCA_000611955.2. Classification (NCBI taxonomy): domain Eukaryota; kingdom Metazoa; phylum Arthropoda; class Arachnida; order Araneae; family Eresidae; genus Stegodyphus; species Stegodyphus mimosarum. The sequence continues at coordinate 212,520 of KK113308.1, read as the reverse complement.
ACTTGTAGATAGACATAGCCGAGCTGAACATAATCTTTATTGCTGGACACGAACTAATTATCGAAAGTATATTTTTTATTGGACATGATCAATTGCGCAATACGCACATCACAATTTTATATACAGCATTTTAAATAACGGTGTAGTTAGCATTACGAAAAAGTAAAAGCGAAATGAAACACCGCACACGGGGCAACATAGTTACAAACTGAAATGCGCATTCATTCAGTATGCGAATCCTTTACGAGAAGATTGATTTTGGTTTACGTTAGAAAGGTTTCAGTTCTCAGAGTTACGTCATCAGCATTCGCAGACCATGCAAGATGGAATGATCTAGAAATGACGCAATACAGAGAAGTTATTAGTTATTAGAACAGATGGAAAATTAAAGGATTACTGCTAGTTTTAATTATAATTTTGATTTACATATTTTTTATCTGGGAATATGTAAAAAATATGTAGAAGGTAAACTATAATTTAAATGAGCAACGTAAATTGATTTCCCGTCTGTATTCTAAAAACAGTAATCTCTATTTGCACTGCGTCATTTCCAGACTAATCCATGTCATATGATTCTTACGTAATTCTGATGATGTAAATGAAACTAAAACTCCAACAGCCAATAATAATTTTACAGCTGTTTTAATTATCTAATCTAAATGCATTGAGAACCAAAACTAACTTAGTCTGAATTAATATTTCAACCTGAACATAGTGGACTTGCTCGCTAATCTTCGGCTTGGCTGCTGTGCTTCTGGTTTTTTCGTTTTGCATTCGATTTATTCTGAATTGAATATGTGATTAATTTTAAACGTTTTTTCCCCCTTTACTTTTTAATTTTATTTCCCATTATTGCCCCGACTTGTTGCTGCTATCAGAGCGCATTCGATTAGGTTTTAAATTCTCTTTTACTTTGCATTTATTCATTTATATATGATATTCATTTATATACCTGTGATGGGTGTCCAGCAAGAAACATCCGGTCTTTAATAGGGAATATGATCTCCCCTGACTCCTAGGCAGGTTTCACATCATTTGTGCATGCTGGATATGGGGTTGTTAATGAGATGTTGAGACACTGCTGCTCGTTCCTCTTGTAGCACCAATCGCAGTTTCGGAATCGTTACTGGCGATAAGTTACGTGCTGCCACGGGTCTCCCTAGTAACTTCCGTACATGCTTGACGGGATTTAGATCCAGAGACCTTGCCGACCAATCCATGTGTTCAATATCTTCACTTTCCAACAGCTCTTCGACAGTAACTGTGCGATGAGGTGAAGCGTTGTCGTCCATGAAGAGAAACTGAGGACCCATAGGCCTTGTGAAAAGACGCATGTAAGGAAGAAGAACCTCGTTACAATAGCAGTCCCAGGTGACGAACCTCCTTGGGAGATATGAAGGTCGGTCCGGCTACCAAGCATTATGTCTGCTCGAACGAGAACTCCGCGACCTCCAAAACAGTCCCTTTTGATGATGTTGAAGGGGTTATTGCGTGTTCCCCGCTCTGTCCAGATGTGTATGTGTCTAGAATCGCAACTCAGACTAAATCTGCTCTCATCTGTAAAGAGTACTCGTCCCCATTCATTGTCTCTCCAATTCCGGTGTTCCCGGCACCACAGAGAACGCCTTCTCCGATGGGCAGGCGTTAGAGGTACACACCGTACAGGGCGTCGTGCAAACAGACCGCCACCGTGCAGTCTTCTGGCCACGGTAAAACGCGATATCGGTCGTCCAGTTGCCTGTGTCGTGTGTCTAGCGATTTCTTCCGCTGTCTGCCGCCTGTTTCTTCTGGCCTGTAAGGCAATATACCGGTCATCTGCGGGTGTGGTTCCTCGTGGACGACCACTACTAAACCCCCGGATAGCTGTTCCTGTAATTTGAAATTGTCTCCAAAGTCGTGAAACGATGCTTTGAGCAATTCTGAACTCTGCAGCCACTGCAGCCACTTGTCACACTGCGGCCTTCCTACAACTTCCCAATGGTTCGACCTCGTCTAACAGATTGATTATTCGCCATGTCTCGCTGAGGCAGCAACTCAGTGTGATTTTAACTGCTATACGGCATGCAATCTCTTTGCCAGAAATACTGATCTTACACCGACAACATGCTTTATACTACTCAGACACTCCCCCATTACGTCTACCTGTATATCTGCGCATGTGCTACCGTACATCACCTTACCTAATCTCCTGATTGGTCTTTCTGTCCGCTCTGCCTCTTCGTTCAGCTGATATGCTAATTTTTCGACTTCGTCCTTAATTTTTGCACACCAGTGTATATATATGTATGTATATACAGACACGCGCAGCTTACCCGGCTTAAAAGGTTTACCGGGATTTTATTTTCTCAATCGGTGGTCGCAGTCCAATACTTAAAATTACAGAGTTTTAAATGACGAAAATATCCGTGTTTTGGCAATGTCAAGTTTAAAAACAAATAAATTTTGGACAAATAAAGAAATCTAACTTTTAAGGCTGTCTCCCAATTCCTGTACTTATATCTGGGAAAGTTTTATTTTCGTTATGAAGAAATAAAAAGAATTTTGATTTCCATACAACAAAAATTTACTGAGATATTTATTTAATTTCAAAATTTGCAGTTTTTAACGTCATTTTCCACTTGCTTTGAGGGATCGGTTAATTAATTTAGAATAATTCGATAAAATAATTTTAAATGAAGTGCAACCCAAAATGTGTATAATTTACTAGGCCTCATATAGAAGTCGTGGTATCCACGATGGAATTTTTTTTTAATATTCGCTATATTATTTCTGTATTTGTTATAATATATTTGGGATGTAAATTGATGAGGATATCCCGATTTGCTCCGTTTATCTTCATCTGTAAAAATTGTTACTGCTTGGAATTGTAAAAAGCCTTCAAATCTTTAGTTGATATTTTTGCTCTTCTGGCATGTTTACTCAGAAAGCTTGCTGATACGAAATACTAACACACAAAAATACTTACTCAGTATTTAAAAAAACTTGAAAATATCGAAATTTTTAATTTTGTTGTTCTTTGTTCGGAAGCCGAGAATGGCAATGATTTAGTAAAACAATATAAAATGGAATCCTAATTTTTAAGATTTTTACATTGAAAAATGTACAAGATGTTATTTTTTATATTTAAAATTATGAATTTTGGATTTCCAGCAATAGAATGCATAGCTGTTAAAAGCTTCACTATGATGATCTTTTATGATTTGCATTCTGCGAACTGTTCCATGCTAGTTTTAAGACGATTTATGGCATGAGCAGGGTCGGTTTACCCGAACGATCCGCAGCGGCTTTGATCTTTAGAAGGACCGGCATCGTGCGTAAATATTGATAACAACAGGCTGAACTTGTCACTGAAACAATACATTTATCTTTTAAATTTATCCGAATCGTTCATGGACTAAAATGAAAATAAAAGGATTAATGACAATAAATAATATAACAGTCTGGCCTGCCATAGAAAAGTAAAATTTTTGAAGGAAAATCCTAACTTTCGAGGAACATCGAAATTTTTAAACCGGCCCTGGGCATCAGTTGTCTACTTTAGTGATTATTTCCAGCGTTAGCAGTGATTATAAGCTTCTTGGCAGAGTTTCGCTTATTCCATTCTTTAGGGAATCGGAGGCTTACTATTTAATTATAAGGAATAAAATTAAAATTTAAATAAATCTTCAAAAATGAATTTATTTAGTGTTTTTATGGAATTTTGTACAGGTGAAATGTTTAAGAGAATTATTTATTTTTATTATTCTTTAAAGCTAACTGCAGAAATAAATTTCTTTGTTAACCTATAATTTGTTGAATGAATGAATTAATAAATTATTATTATTATTATTATTAAATTAATTATATTGCATTCCATGCATCATATTATTTCGCTAACATATTGAAAAAGAGCGCTTGTAATAAAATTTGTTCATCTTTTAGTACAGGGCTCCTCCTGAGGAGATAATCATGCGGTTGATAGTTTCTAGCAACATTCAACAGATGGCAGCACTACACGTTTTAGTTATACCATGTTAGAGGTAGGTGTACTGTATTTATTCGTAAATACGAGCTCCTCTTTTTTGCTACATTTTTGGTGTAAAATTTAAAAAGCTATTATAATCGGATATTTTAATGAATGAAACTGCAGAATGAGAGAAAATAATTTTATTATTGTATTATATGGAATTATTATAATGCTTAAATTCGGTAATCTGACCAGCTCCGCCAATTTTGGCCTCACATTGATTCAAGTTGACCCACCGTTTGCCAAGGTAAAAGTGTGCTGTAACATTAAGATGCAAAGGTTACCGGAACCCTCATGAAGTTCAGTATATACCATGGGTTACCAAACTATGCCAGCGAGCATCAAACCGGCTCACCAAAGCTTTTTAAACAATTTTCTAAAGTTTAAAATATGCAAGGTAACATATGCATTAACTATTTTTTAACAACCGGTCTACACATGTATTTCCTGTCATGCATGTTCCTTATAAAGCATATGATAAACATTATACAGTTTAAATTTACAATAAGTGAAATACAGTAACACTCTATTATAAAATTTGTCCTTGTACTTTTTACGAGATTAAAGCTTTCATGAGTTATCTTTACCTACATTCATACTAGTATTTATTCTAGGTTGTTCAAAGAAATTTTCACCAACGATTTTTTTACATCTTAATTTTTGTTCTGTTTATGTTGTAATTTATTTTAGTTTTGGAGAATTTTTTTCCCACATAAAACTTGCCCAAAATTTGAAATACCTATGAGCGAAAGTTTGCACCTGACAAAATGCATTGATAAATTCTTAAAACAGGATTCAGTAACTTCAATGATAAATTACTAAATAAAGTTACATGGCAAACCAAAAAGATCTCTGATATTCTATGACAGGAATATTTTTTTAAATATTTAAGCAATTTTAAGAAATTTATGTTAGGTAAAAGCTTACAGAACAAGTCTGTTCGTGTTATCATAACGGTAGAGATCCAATCGCAAAAATCTCGCTGCCTTGTTTAAAAACGTATATATTCATCATAATTGCATCACCATGGTTTGATGAACTAACTAGATGCTGACCCTTCGTTTGTGAAAGAACCGACAAGCTGCGCGTCGTTATCGATCCCCCAAGAGTCGATGAAATTTAAAGGGAGTTAGTGGGAGCTAGTGATAATCAAGCGGTCAATAACCGAATATGCACGGTCTGTTGATTGGAATACTCAAGATACTATAGGGGGAAAAAATCAATAGAATTGATAATTAATTATTTAGTGATATAAAGCTGTATCACATATGAAGGATGAAATCATATGAAATAAATATAAATGATAAAGAACAAGAAAATTATTGAATATAGGTTAAAATCAATAATATTTTTAGTATACAATTTTCTATGCAGTAAGTGAAATATAAAAAAGTAAAAAGCAAGAGTATAAAAAATATGAAGACGATAAAAATATAATGTAAAACAAGAAAAAGTTTGAATATTTTTGAACGAGATGATTTAAAAATTAAATTAAGCAATTTTATACCAAATATTAAAAAAAATTGCGTTTATACATTGAACGCACCCATCACATTTATTAAAATCGAACTTTTGTGCGATTATAATCTCTGATTTAGTTTCCTAAAACATAAAACATATTTGTAAAATTGAAAATAATAATAACACAAAAATTAATTAAACATAAACTTTAAAAAAAAAAAACTTACAACTTTCAGATTTTATATTGCGCCCAAACGGGCGTTCTTTTCATTTACGTACACATACACGCTACTACAAATATTTAAAAACAGCATATCTTGAGAATTTCTGGTAGACAGTCCCGTGCATTGGAGATAAAAATGCTTTATTCCGCACAGTGTTGCTGCTCGTTTTGAAATCGTTGAGTTTTTTTAATCAAAATTCGTTAAAGTTTTACAAAGTATGAAACAGATAATAAAACAAATTCGAAATTCAAAATTTGGGCTTCCAGGTGCATCTATTCAGGTGGAGGACTACGTCATTCAAAATTTTATGGCTGTAGATACCTTTGTTTTTTCACAGTACGAGAAGCATAATACATTCATGTAAATTCTTCATTATTTAATGTACTTAAATATAATACAGGGCAATAATATTTGATAGCAACAATCTGAAAAGTGATTCAAAGGAAAATGCCGTTTCGAGACTAATGGCCTTTCTGAGATAATGCTCCTTTGGGTTAATAAACCGTTTTTCCGAAACTTATGTTCATGTTCTTAATCTAATTGTTATCTTTAGGTTATTTATGGGTAACTATTTGTATTGTGAATATGTTTACTGAATCATTATACATGCAAAAATGTAAAGAGTTCGATGAAGAAAACCATTGCTTTAGAAAGGAAGTCAATGCGGAAATTCATGTTTTAGACCAACGGTGGGGACACATGCGGCTTCCGTCCAGTTCATGTAGGTTTTGACAATTTAAAAATAATTACAATTAAATAACGTGCTGCCATCTATTCAGCGTAACATGAATTAATAGAATGCTGCGATGTTGCAGTTCTAGCAGTCTTTCCGAGTCTGAAAGTTGTTGCTATTCTGGAGCACTTTTCAGTTTCCCAATGTTCACCAACAGAAATTCTTCTGTTTTGTTCTTATTTTTGGCTTGATTCAAATATTCAAGTACTTTCAGATAAAAAAAACAAATCTAAATATCCCACTAAATTAAATTTTCCATCGGATTTTAACGTTATTTTACATACTATTGCTGTGTTGGTTTTTTATAACTTAATAATATTACTTTTCTGTTGTTTTTCTATATAACATAATAAATTTATTGAAAAATACTTCTACTTCATTATTTTTATTTGAAACAGCATTTAAATATATATAGTTGTTTATTAAAGAATAATGTTATGATAAGTTATTAGCTTATGTGAATACAAAAATATTTTACTATATTGTAAATTTTTATTTTAGTAATTGACTTCATGTTTTTTGCATTATTTTTATATAATGCAATAAAGTGGTAAAACTATACAAAAACTATAAAATTTCACAAAAGTCGCTGTTTAGATCTCCCATAGAGGGTGTAGTAGCACCCCTCAACCAAAGCTGTATGTAAGCTTTGCCCTCAACTGGGGGAGAAACTTTTCGGTTTGGAAGAGAGTTATATCTGAATTTTTTCAAATTGAAAATGTCTGGACTTACCAGCGGTCCGATCTAGAGGATAATGTCGTCGCGCAAATCTTCCATTCACAGAGGGACGCTAAGCGATAACATCCCACCGGATAAGACGCCTCCTCCTCCTTCAATCGACAACTCAACGATTATACAAGATTCCGATAAGGATAATGAAGCAACAGCCATTACTGAAGAAGAATTAACCAAACTTAAAGAGGATATACAGCGAAAAGAAGTACAAATCAAGACAGAAACCGAAATACAACGTAAACTTGCTGCTAAAAGACCAGTCACAGACAGAGACTATACGACGGATATTATACAAAAGGGCATCGATGAAAAAAGGAAAGAATTGGATACTCTGAGGGGTAAGTACGAATTTTATATTTCACGTGCAAGTAACAAAATTACAACCCATAACCCAAAAAGAAAGCTCTCACAATAGAAAGATAAAAACTCCCCCGACCAAGATGGATTTATAAAATCAAGCAAAACAGCTTAAACAACTACCCCGTCGCAAAATCCCAATAATCAAATTAATACACAAAATAGCTTTAGCACTATTATTCTAATTATTCTTAATTATTAATTATTACTAATTATTCTTAACTAATCAACCAAATAATTCCCCAACAGATAGTAATCACAGCCCAATTACTAATAACCAAACATCTAACAATCAAATACCTAATAATGCACCTAACCCAACTCCGATTATGGTTAAGCCGGAAGATGACGCCACCTTAAAACAATTTCTCAAGAAAATATCCCAGATCTCCAAAGCCAATTTTTATGGAAAAATAACAGGAGAATACTTAAAAATTTTACCTAGTACCCCAAATGATCACAGGCAATTAACGCAAGACTTAATTAATAATCAAATCGAACACTTTGTAATAACGCCAGTCCACAAAAGACCCATTAAAGTAGTAATACGCGGTTTGCCAATCTCCACAGATAAAAGTGAAATAGTACAAGAATTAACCAATTTAGGATACTCAGTACACAAAGTAGTGCAGATGACTAAATTCAAAACCAAACAACTCATGCCCCTATTTCAAGTACAACTCTGTATTACCCCTAATATCGAAAATGTCTACAACGAGACACATTTAGGACTTTTCATAATTTCAGTAGAAAAATACACCAGTAAAAATCTTATACCACAATGTCACAATTGTCAAAGATTTAGACACTCTTCCGAAAACTGCTTCTTCCTCCCCAGATGTGTTAAATGTGCTGGAAATCACAAAACTAACGACTGCCCCACAAAAGGATACATAGAAAACCCAATATGTGCGAATTGCCACAAAAATCATCCAGCGTCATTTCGTGGTTGCGAAAAGTTTCCCAAAAACAAACCAATAGATAAACAGCGCACAATAACTAAATAATCGCAAAATAAAAATTTTAATCAGGTTAAACCCAGCCAAAACCTATGCACAAGCCATAAATAATGATACGCAAACAGCAGGAAAACAACCTAATCCACATTCCGCTAACAATAACAACCCCCTAGATTTTCTATCAACAATAAAAGAACTATATAATATATTTGGAAAAGGAAAATTATTTAACTTTTTAAACTCAATAAAAAAATAACTTAAATGATATTAAAACTTTATAACTCAAATATCTTTGAGCATTAGGGCTTAAGGGTATCTGCCAATATCCCTTAACTAAATCTATAACCGTGATATATTTTGCAGAAGCAACTTCTTCCACCCGTTCTTCTATATTGGGTAAGGGATAGAACTGGGTACGTGTGATTTCGTTTAATCGTCGGTAATCCACACAAGGTCGAGGGTCTTTATTTGGAGCTTCTACGAGAATCATAGAAGTGTAGTCTGATTCTCCCACCTCATTAATTTTTAGGTCAAGCATTCGTTGAATTTCTCTTTTTAAAATCTCATTTTGTCGATGTGACATTCGATACGACATAGATCGTACCGGCTTATCACTGATAACTTCAATATCATGTTCTACGAGGTCTGTCATTCCCGGCTCGTTAGAAAAACTTTGCGAATATTTATTTAATAACCTTTGAAATTGATCTCTTTAAGTAGGTTCTAATAATTCTTCCAAATTGCTACTTTTAATAACCTCAGAATAATCGTAAACGTTTGGATTTGTATCAATATTAGAAAAATCTATTTCAGTCTCAATCTGGTCAGAACCCTCTTCGCTACAAGACAAGTAATTAATTACCTCAGGTCTTTTATAATATGGCTTTAACATATTGGTATGAAAAATTAGGAATTTTTCTTTTTTCCCCGGTAAGGATACGATGTAATTTGTTTCAGATACTTTATTTTCAACTTTGCCTGGTCCTGTCCATTGAACCGAAAGTGTATTTGCCTTAGAAGTGGCCAAAATTAACACCAGATCACCTTCTTTAAATTCTCTTTTTATGGCATTTTTATCATACCATTTTTTTCTCCTGAGTTGTTGATCCTCCATTTTCTCAACTGCCAGCTCTTGAAACTTTTTTAGGCGATTTGTGAGTCTAAAAACATATTCGGTTACTGGTTGTTCCTCCTCTGGTGAATCCGTCCAATGTTCGTATAACAACGTTTCTGGAGTACGCAAATTCTTTCCATGGACAAGTTCCGCAGGTTTGAAACCCTGCTTTCATGCGTCACAGTTCTTAAAGCAAGAAGAGCCGCCGGTAGCACCTGTTCCCAATCAGAATCAGTCTCCAAACATAAAACTCGTAATATTCTTTTTATAGTACGATGAAATCTCTCCACTGGATTAGACTGAGGGTGATGTACCGAACTATGACTAACCTTGATACCGAAACGTTCAAAAAATTCTGTCGTCAGATTGCTCATAAATGAAGTTCCTTGATCCCACTGAATCTCTTTAGGGAATCCCGTTCTGTTGAAAAGATTTAACAGCGCATCCATTATTGTAACCGAAGTTATATCTTCGATTGGAAAAGCCTCTGGATATTTTGATGCTACACATATAGCAGTTAGTATATATTTTTTTCCTTTAGATGTGGTTGGCAAGGGTCCGCAAGTATCTGTGTTTATTTTTGAAAATACTTCCGATATCACTGGGACTAATTTCAGAGACGCTTTTTTTCTATCGTTAAATTTCCCCACTCTTTGGCAAGGATCACAAGTTCGAATATAAGTTTCCATATCTTGATAACATTTGGGCCAAAAGAAATATCTAGCTAGATTATCTTTGGATTTTCGACATCCTTGGGTTTTACTGCAATTTGAAAATAGCCTGACGTCAGATCTAAAGTGACCATATATATAGTTGATCGAATCCTTCTTATAATTTCATGTATTATCGAGAGGGGATATGTGGGGTATTTCGTTATGCTATTTAATTTTCGGTAATCAACTGCGAACCTTTACGCGTTCGGATCTGTGGGTGAGTCCATTCTTCTTCCTACATAAACTACAGGACTAGCATAGGCGCTGGTAATGCAGGACTAGCGTAGGACCAATTCCTTAAGATTGTAATCTCTGTGACTCATTTTCAAAGCGCTGCCAAATGTTTCAATAACTAGTTAATATAATTCATACAGAATCAATAAAAATCACTAGCGCGTTAAGGGAAAAATTTCACAATTCAAAACATTAATATATTAAAGCAAACAAATTAAATACACATAAAAAAACTGCCAACATTTGCCAAACATTTGCAAAACTGCCAAACATTTGCAAAATTTTCAAAATTCGTAAAATATGTATAAAAACACTTTAGAAACACAAAAAACGTAAATGATTAGTACAAAATAGATGTTCTGAGTAAAAACTGCAAAATCTACCAACGGGCTGAAAGTTGTTATCAAATGGTGCACAAAAATTGCAGCCAGTTATTCCTGGTAATTATGGAACACGATAATAACGGTATGATATCCTCTAGCTGAAATACATGCTTGACAACGGTAAGGCAACCTGGCAATAGTGTCGGTGGTAGCTTGTTGTGGTAGTATCGCTTATTCCTGTAGTAAGGTATATTGAAGCTCATGGAGGGTGCCTGGTGGCAGACTACGATCTGCTATCCGTCGTCCCAACGTATCCTACACGTGCTGTATAAAATACTGGTGCAATGATTTAGCAGGCCACGGCAGATATGGAATGGCTTAATCCTCCAGATAACTCCGTACGTCTCGAGATATATGCAAGCGGGTGTTATCGTCCATAAATATCGCGTCGGTACCCATTGCAGCGATAAAAGGTTTAAAAGAAGGTTTAAAATTTTGTCGCGATATCGGACGGCTGTGACAGAACCACCAGGAATCACGTGGAGGTCGGGACGGCAGTTCATTGCTATCCCAAACCATACAAATAAGCTTCCTCGTCCGTAATTATCTCTGTGGGCGATGTTTGGCGCCCGAAAGCGTGTCCCTGGCTCTCGGCATTTCGCCCTTCGGAAATCATTCTGGATGATAAATCGAGATTAATCCGTAAAGTGGCCCCACTGCTCTCGTGTCCAACTGCGATGTTAATGTGCCCAATTCAACCGCGTTCTGACATGCGATGGGGATAGGGAACAGGCAAAAGTGGATGGGACGCCAGGTATTCTCCATAAACAGTAGGTATAGTCCCATCCCACTAACTATCCAGCCTAATCCAGGTTCACGTCAGACATGCCTAGGCGCACTTGCTGGCTTGGTCCTTGCCACAGGCCCAGATCCTGAACCGCGTGCGGCGCACAGTGTATTCCATCCAAAGGTTCAGGTGTTCATATAAAATTAAACATGAATTACATGAAGCATACACAGAGTTACAACATACATAGAGGATACATAGAGTAGGTAGAGATATTTGCGTTACAATTCACATATAAAATTAAAAGATAACTTAAACTGTTAAACATTTTTGGTCCTTTTGGCAAGTATTATCACATTTGAGAATTCAGTATTAGTTTGGGAACATCTAATGTTCTAAGTGTTTGATATTGCATTATTGCTGTATTAAGTTCTTTCATTTGTTAATCTGGATCCATACTTTTCATGGAATTAGTCATTGAACACCAATTGTTTTGTGGAAGCACTGTTATGATTCTTTGCACGTGTGGTGAATCATTATTAGCATGGACATCATTCTGCACATTAAATCACTATTAGCACGTTCAGATATTAATGCACGTTGAATCATTATAGCATTGTTGAACATCCGGGTCACTCGTTTCCTCATATTGGCAGCTATCTGAAAGGCACTTTCGTAGAAATTTATAAGGGGGCCATGACCTGAAATAAGCCAGTTAATAAGCGCTTTCGTGTGAGTTTTGTGTCGATTTACTTTGGAAGTGAAATTGAATGCCCTTCTTCGCAGCTCCGCTTCTTGCCAGTAAATTTGCTATTCTCCTAGAAAGTTGGATTTCAGTGTCGCTTTAAGGTTAGAGGATTGCCATGCTAATTAGACTTTAGTTTGCGGTGAGGTCCTTTGCTGTTTCTTTGGAAAGCTGGATGGCTCTCTCATTTCCTGAGCGGATATGTGCAATAGGACTATTTGGGAATTTTGCTGTTTATTTTCAATTTCTTTTTTTGCTTTACATAGTGATCAAACATTTGCATTTTTTCTGAGAATTCCCATTCTATTCTATTCCCATTCCATGCATTCGGCTATGATGGCTGCATTATCTGAAAATGCTTATGCTGTCGTGTGGATCGGCCATTCATGTTTTGTGATATTGTTAGATGAATGATTCCATAAATCCTTGCTTAGACATGAGCTCTGAGGGCAGCCTCTCTCCTGTATCTTTTCTATCTTTTTTTATTATGCATGATTATACTTCTTCTCTTGCGAAAGTAGTTTGCCATTATGTAGAAGAGATTTTGGGGGAAAGTTTCACTCTTCGACGGCTTAGAGTACTGCTGGCCACCAGAGAGGATCAAATGCTTTGCTTAGATCCAGACAAAGCAGTACTGAATCAAAATTTTCTGCTTCGTTTTTGAGAATCTGTTGAACTGCAACATTCACTGCGTGCAGCATCGATTTGCTGAGCCTGAATCTATACTCGTTGTGGCTAATTGTTTTGCCTTCGTGGAAATAGTGTCTAAAGCGACCAGCAATGGCTCTTTATTATACTTTGCCTAGTACTGCAAAAGGCTGATCAGGCGTTAGGAGGCCGGATTCTTTGGTCTTCATCTTTTTTTTTTTTTTTTTGGCAGATGGAATAATCTGTTCTGTTTCGAAAGTATCTGGGAAGAGCTTGAGTAAGAGGCATTTATTAAAAAGGAAAATTATTATTTCCGGTATGTCTTTAAAAATTTTTAAATCTGTTACATATTTTGTCTTACATTATTTTAAAATTTGTTACATATCCCGTCAGGGCCTGCGGCTTTGTCTTTGGGGAGTTTGTAAAGGACGTTTATGATCTCCGTTGTCGTAAATTCAACGTCACCTTCAGAGACAGGAGGTGAGGAGTTCATTTGAGTTTCCTTTTGATCATTGGTGTCTTTCTCTTGCAAGTCTTTGAGAAAGACTGTATCAAGGATACTGTTCAATGCATACTCTGTGACATTGGAGTTATTTTGGGCATTGGACTAGATGTAGGCCGGAAGTTAGATCTGATATGGCTTGAAAACTTTGCTTGCACAAATTTTATATAGGAAACATATACTTCGCTGTTGTCGGTACAAAGCTTCCTTCAGCAGTTGATTTTTGCTTCTAGAATATGTCTTTTGTATACAGCTCTCTGTTGGCTGTAAGCTAGCAGTGCATTTAGTTTGTAGTTTCTGAGTGAGCTCTTTTTAGTCGTCGGTAAAGCGCGATTATCTTTTTGCTCTCCGCTTGTAATGTGAAAGTCCGTCAGTTGATTTGTTTAATTCGAAATGGGAACGGGTTTCGAAAGAATCCTTCCAATAATTTTTTAGTTGAGATTAGCATTTCAGTTGTTGCATTGATTTCTGTCTCTGAAGAGGCATTCACCAATTAGATTGGAGAATTTGTGCCTTTTTTTCTCTTGAATTTTACTAATGAGCTTCTTCGTTGAGTTCTTTATTATCTTGAAGCGTTTTGTTTCTTGTAAATCCAAGTGCTCCATAGGGTAAAAGAGATAGGTTTCCCCCCTGGTTTGAGATAGGCTCCTCTGAGAGAACTTTCCTGTCATATATTTGGTTAGCGATGTTGATGAAGATAGTTCAGGCCAGCCGATGCCTGTGCTTGCCTCAGAGGAGGGTGGGTGGTTTCCTTTGTTCAGCAGAGAGATTTTTAGCGGCTATGAGCTCTTCCAGGTTGGGCTCTAGAGTTGAGTTAGTTCTTTTGTAGCCCTAATAGCCTGTTCTGGCCCCGCCGATAATATGTGCTATTTTTGGGAACTTGTTTGTTGATCATCGCGAGTGAGTGGCACTTAACCATTATTTGAAATTTAGTTATTTTTATTTAAATATGTGTTCATGTGAGTATTCCAAGAGTTCCTCATTATAAAACGTAAGATCGTTTGTTTGTTTATTTGATGGCTCATCAGTCTGCTCCAACCGGAAGTGTTAGGTAATGAATCTATAATTTATCGTATCAAATAAATCAAATCAAGATTATCACTGGTATATATCGCGCAGCGCGTCGACACGAAGACTAGTAATGTCAAGACGATCACTGGTATATATTGCGAAGCGCGACCTCAATGTTTTTCGTTAATACTTGCATGTGGCAACAAAACTAGTGGTGAATAGAACTTCGTTCTTGTGACAGCCATGTGGAATGGCTCGTTATCTTGTAGTGATTTTCGCATTATTAGAAGCAGTGTAATTAAATAAAAGTAAACAATGCAGTCTATTTCTCTTATGTTTATTTCTGTGTACCAGCCGCATGAAACTATGTTAAATCATCACCATTCCGATGTGTTCGGAAATCGAAAGTATTTAAAAATTTTTCATTAGAGAAAAAAATCACATGTGTTAAAATGTTTACTTCCTCCTTTACTATGCTGCAAATTATTTTAAAATTCAGATAAGGTTAAAAAATGCTATTCAAAAAGGAAACTTTAGCTGATTTTTTAGTCCCAAAAGAAAATTTTGTCGATTGTGAAATGCTTATTACTCAAAATGCTTCTATAGGATCTTTCGTAGAAAATTAAAATAAGAAACTTGTTTAGAGTTACAGCCCAATTTTTTATACACTCTATCTGATATTTTCAACTGAATTCTGTTAGTTCATTCTGTGTATGTTATATAAGATTCTTCAGGGGATCTTTGGAAACTCTGTGAAGAATATAAGGTTCCTTTATTTTTATTAACCAGCTATTTTATTTTAACTAGTTTTTCTGTACTTTTCGCTTCCCATTTTTCTGCCAGAATGTAAATTTCTAGCTCGCGTGTATTCAAATGAGGTAGAAATGAGATAGTATTTAAATGAAGGCTTTAGAAGATAAATTCAGAGCGTGTTCCGCTTGCCGAAGGCGACGTTACTAATTTGATTCTCTTGAGAGTTGTATTTGCCGGCGCTGCGTTATACTCGTCATTAAATTTGTGACAACGAGTTAAGGCAGAGCCAACCTGCGCGCTTTTTCTATCTAGCAAATTAGCCGCTGGCCTAACTTACATGTACTTAGTTAAGTCAAAGTTTTTACTTTTTATTTGAACCATAAATGCTGACTATACTGTAAGTACGAGCGGTGCCTTCTGTTAAACTTTCAGTTGATTTAAATAAAAGGGTCCTTTACCCTCTTTCTCAGTCTCTGTGATACTTTACCAGACATGGTGATTATTCACTTTGTGAGGTTTTTCTCATTTAATTCCGAAGTTCTGTCTAAGAACCAATCACACGAACACTAACAAGTGAATAAGTGTATGAACAAAACACGTAAGACTTAAGAAGGGTTCAGTCCCTTTATTTTTCAGAATATTTACAATCAGTTCCTACTTCGAACTTTACACAAAGCCTCCACTCGGGCTTGAACTTAAATAATAATGAATTTAAACTAAACTAGCTTAACTAAACTATCTGAAAGGTATAGCCGAAGCTATCAGAAAACTAACTAGTTGGCCCCTAAATATTTATTTAATCGGCGAAGTCAAGCAAGGGCCTAAGGTATGGCTGAGCGTAAGTAACTAAGAGAAAACGTAGCCAAAGGCAAACGCGCGCTAGTCAGAGAATCAGACTCTCTCTCTAGAAGTCGGTGAACTATCGACTTAAATATTACTCTTTCTCATTTGTATTTACTGCGTTTATGAACTTACATTCTGGCAAATAATTGTAATCTGAAATTAGAATAAGATAGGAAAGATACAAAACTTAAAATAACTGTTAATAAACTTAGGATAAACCTTACAACTTATGTTCTTAGAAGTTTGGAAAATTTGATGCCACTAAAGAACACGAGACTTAATATAACTTTTACACAATCTCTGCCCAAATCTGTATAGAACATCTATCTACGTATATCTCTATAGAATCTCTATACATAACTCTACAGTAGAAGTTATGTCTAAAATGCTATAGAATTCTATGGAAGATCTCTAACTTAGTTTTTATAGATTCCGTAATTATAAAGAACTTAAACAACGGATTTGTTTTTAGAATTCAATACGATATTTTTACAAGAATGATATCTATCAAAGAATGAAAAAGGTCAGTTTTAAAAGTTGTTTATTACAGGTAACAAATGAACCAATAATGAATTGAAACTAATAAAGAATTTATAACAGCCCAAATTTCTTATCTCATTATTCTCACGTACAACTTTCTGCTAAAATATCTCTTGTGCGTACGTCTATTAGAGAATATATGCTATACTTGACGTCGCTTTCATGAAGTAGCAAGGCTTCTTTTACGCAATCATTGGCAGACGATAATTGCAAGAATAAACTTACTGGTGCCATAATTAAGAGATTACTTACTGAAACAGATTTCCGTAGAAGATCTGTGAAATATTACTAATGATAATTATATGATTATTTAGAATTATCTATAAAATTTCTAATTCTAAAGAAGTTAATACAACCCTGATTTTTTTAACAGATTTCTAAGACATTTTCATAAGAGTGATATCTTTCAAAGACAGAAGCACTAAAAAAAAGGTCAATTTTAAAGGTTATTTATTAGAGGTATAAATAAACTAATAACGAAGTAAAACTGACAAAAGGTTTTAACAGCCGATGTCTGTTATTCAGTTATTCTTGCGTTATTTAATTAATTCTTACGTTATTTAATTATTATCAAAAGATTTATAACATCCGATGTCTGTTATTTAATTATTATTACGTTATTTAATTAATTCTTACATTATTTAATTATTTTTACTCTCTGCTAAAGTATCTTTATGCGTATGTTAGAGAATTTATGTTCCACTTATAAATTATCAAATACAATCCAATATCATCTTCTTTAGGGCTAAATTTATGGACAACTCTAGTAATATCCATAATTTTTTGTAACTCCCGTTGAAGTTTTAGTTTTTCCAACTCACTTGGCATGGGAAGGCGTGGCTTCTTCTTTTACGTAGTTATTGGCAGATGATAATCACCCGGATGAACTTACTGGTCGTCATAATTTAAAAGATTACTTACTGAAATACTAAACGAAAGACTATCATCATCGTTGACGTCAGAGCACTCGAAGAAAGAAGGGTTCTCGATTATAGCTCACCAGAATTAGAAAACGCTAACGCGTCCATTATCTTTCTAAGATTCACGTTAAACACTGTTAAATCAACATAACTCCTCACCTGAAGGTCTGATATTCGCACTTGCATCTGATAGAACTGAATGGGATTAAGTTGGCAAAATTCTAATTTTAACAATTTGTAGATCAACTCAGTTACCATATTTGGTATCATTTAGATTACGACGTTACTGAAACTAAGATTTCATAATTTAATCGTTAATCAGTAAATGATTGTAATTATTCATAACTGAGTACTACGCGGTTAACCGCTTAAAGTAGATAGTATATAAAAATTAATATGCAAGTATAATTAATTAAAAGTAAATTAAAAAGCCTATGGCTTTCGCTAAAGCTGCAAAGTAATAAGCCTATTTTTCACAACAATTTATAATAAGAAAACTCTCCATATACCATCTCCGAGGAACAGAAATTCAATTTAAAACCAGATATTATGAAAAAAAAATCTTTTTTTAGTTAGAATTTTAATTAGTATTTTGAATTAGTATTTTTAAAACCTCCTTTGCTTTAAAAACACAAAAATCTGCAAAGAAAAATCTTTAAACGCAAAAATTAAAAGTAAAAATTTTAAGTATTTAGCTATTGTCATTGATCGCAGATTAATGGACTTTTCATGGAATAAACCAATTTACCATCAATTAACAACAATTAAATTAAGAGAGAGTGTTTCGTCTTACTTCCAAGTAAGCATCAAATTTATTTGCTAGATCCAAATCATAAGTAACAAATAATACTCAATCGAAGTAAATACATTAGTTCATTTGAGCCAAAAGAATCCTGTTAAACAAAATAAATAGCAAATAATCTTTAGAATTAAAGTTTCACTAAGAACACAACTAAACGGGATGCTTACTTAAAAGATATATTCCCGACACACACACGCATATATATATATATATATATATATAGTATAATTTTTGAGTAATGTAACGCGATAGGTGCAGTGTGTTATCGGTAATGCTTTGTGTTGAAACTATGCAAACCTAAGATATATGTTTCAAATTTAATCAGAAAACTCAGTGATTAAAAAAGTTTTGCCGTTCACGAGATATTTGTCTTTTAAATCGAACAAACAAGCTGCGCGGATTACAAGAAATGTGTTTCCACTGTCCAAATTAAAACATTTTCATCTTTCTTCTACGCGGCAGTGTGTTGTCGTTCGTGAAAACATAAGCTACTTAATTTTTCTTTCAAGTTTATTTTGCTGTAATTAACAAACTAAGCAATTAAAAAGCAGTAAATAGATTTATTTCAGTTATTATGAACTACTAACTGGACCTGTGAAACGACGCTAGCTGGATTCATTAAAATTATCTATATATGCTGAAGAAAAATGTCCGTTTCTCTGATTGTGTAATTCATACAAATCTACAGTTTTATTACGATCTCGATGAAATTTTGCATACTCGACAGTCAAACAAGAAAGAAATGCACTGTAGATATAAAATTTCGAAAAAACCAGCCCCTGGTATCCAAGCCCGGGATGTTTATATTAGAACGTTGCTCTTACGTCACGTATCTTAGGTTCACATCGGTGTTGTTGCATTCCGGATATAAATAGAAGTCACACACGGTAAGCAAACAATTTATAATTGTTAATGGTAATATGTTACACAAAGAGCCCGGGGGGGGGAGGAATAACTCAGAAAACCAATAAATACTCATGAATTTAATCTGGTATTTTATATGGTATATTGTTGATTTAAAATAGAATTTCATCGATTTTGAGAATGGCCGAATATAGGTTTCTTTTCTTCAAAAGCAAAATTAATATCAAGAAAAATTTATTTGACTGGCGTAGACTTCAAAATTTACCCCATTCTAAGACTGCCACCAAGATGCCACTACCTATTTTTCTGGATTACAATATTTACAAAATGCGTATATGCTTAAAAAAAACATACGACATGTTAAAACGAATAAAAAATTATTCGAAAAATTAAATAAAGAAGAATCTGCATGAACGTATGTATGTTTCTAGCACTGGGAAAAAATGACGGTACATAGGGCCATCAAATTCTGAATAACGTAGTCCTCCATCCGAAGCCTGAATTTTGAATTCTATATTTCATAAAATTTTAATGAATTTTCAACAATCTCAGTGCTTTGAAAGCAGCAGTAGCAACACTGTAAGGAATAAAACATTCTTATTGCCAGCGCGCGAGACTGATATCGCAAATTCTAAAGATATGCTATTTTTAAGCATTTTTAGTCCAAAGGAGTACCAGCACCTGAAAGCCCGAAGTTTAAATTTCGAATTTTACATTTCGCACTAGCCGGCAATCTCTCCAGATGAGCGGGCTGCGGCCAAAGCAAAATTTATAAGTTCTGTGTACACCTGAAAAGAAAACGTATAAAACATTTCAATATGAATGAAATCAATTCATTCTTTACAAGCAACAACCAACTCATCAATAATTTTTTGTTGCCAAACTAAGAAACATAATCTTTTGACACATCAGGTTAGTGCGTATACGTATGACGTTATATTTAAATGTCATACGTCATTTACATCATGACGTCATACGTCAATTTTCAAGTTTCAATCATTGAGTTTGTTAATCAAAAATTCGTTAAAGTTTCACAAAGTATGAAATACACAGTAAACCAAATTCGAAATTCCAAATTTCGGACTTCCAGGTGTGCACATTCGGGTGGAGGACTATGTTATTCAAAATTTGATGGTTCTAGGTATCGTTGTTTCTTCACAGTGCGAAAAAAAAGCATGCATTCATATGAATTCTTCATTATTTTAATTTATTTAAATATAATAGAGGGCAATAATATTTGGTGGCAACAATATCTCGAAAGCGCGACTTAGGATATATATTAGATTTATAAACAGCGTTGTTCTAACATAGGTATTTTGACACAAAATCGGGCTTTTTCTGAGATGACCTAAGGATTTTTTTCTTTCATATTTTAATTCTACAACTCAAACTATGCCCAAATATTAAATTTTATAAAATTTGGTGAGAAACTTACCGGAAAATTCAAAAATTTATATTGGCGTCCATTTTTTAGTTTCAGCCGAAAATAATTTACTTGCCAAAGTTCTTAATTTTTAACTACGTATGTTCCTTTCCCTTTTTCTATCGTACACGAGCGAAAGAAAAGTGCAACGTTCATTGTTTCAAATAATTTTAACAAACAGCGTAAAGCACGTTTGCCGTTATAATCTCTTATAACAGATATGCCAAATTTCAAAACGCGCCACTATATAAAATCGCGTATATCTTTGGAAATTTTGAATAAAGAATTCTAATTTTTTGCAGGTACGCCTTACTTTAAAGGTGATAGTAAAAATTTTATAGGTTATTCCAAATTTTTTTGAAAAATTTAAAAAAATTACTAGAAAATACAAATTTAAAAAAAATCAGAAAATGGCTGCAAATTTTGTTTGGATTGAACCTAAATTTCGAACTATGAAAGAAGGAATCAAGTAAGTTGAATAAAAACAGAGATGTTGATAACTATATAGCAAGTTAATTAACATTGAAAAGCTTAAATTTTCAGAACTAATTCTTTAAAAATCACTGACTCGAATTTCAATTCAAAAAAAGTCCGATTTTGTTTCACAATATCTTTGTTGGAACAATGCTATATGTAAATCTAATATATATCCTGAGTTGTGACTGAGCCATGAAAAATGCAAGTTAAATTTCGTCAATCGGCCGAGTAGAACGGGAAGCATAGAACTGCGCCCCCCTTTTTTGTGCAAAGTGTACATTTCCATATACATATAAATATGTAGTACATGAAATAATATAATTTGGATGCGGGATGTTTAGAATGAGAGACAATGTTTATTCTCTGTTGTCAGTGTCTATCTATCTATTCTATTTATGTATATGTGTGTGTGTGTATGTATTATTATTAATTAATCTACGTAACTAAAGTCGTACGACTTTACGACTAGTATGTATTTATATGGGTTACACATTGTAAGAGTCATCTAGCAGAAAGATAAATTGAGATTTATTGTGTTATAGCAAAGTTCAGTACTCTTATCTGTATCAGGGAAGGATGTCTTCATGGAGGACTAACATTCTCTGTTGCGAAAAATGGGAACCGGATTCACATAATGAAAATGGCGACAAATCCCAGAGGGATGGACAGATCCGAGAGTCTTTGATTCCTCTTCTCCTAACTTCAATCTCTCGAGAGGACGGGCCCGACATTATTTTAAGTACCCCCATGACTCAAATTCACTATACGTCATGCCTTTTTACCGAATAAGGTGGGTTTCGCTACTAACATGCCGACAAAACGACATGGTGTAATCTTGAATAATGCTGAAGAAAGGAGGAAAGAGAAAAGAGAATGAAACATACAAACAATCAGCAAAGGGTTTTAAATTATTATTAATGTATTCGAAAAAGTGCATAATTTCATTTTTTAATAAGAACAATTTTTGTTTTAATGTTAATTTTATTAATATTTTCCATGTTTATTTGTGACATCGGAGAAGAAATAACTGAAATTTTATATTATTTTGTCGGGAGTTATTTTGAAAGCATTTTTGAGAGACCTTCGAATTTTTTTTTATTTTTCATCTTTCTGGAGCAAAGAATAAAATAAAATTCGTAATAACTTCTTATAAGAATTACATTCCAGCCTCATAATCAGAAATTACGCTCAAAGGCGATGACGAAATCCTCAGTTTTCAGGAAAGTCGTAAAATCTGTACGTTAGTCTTTTCATCTTTTATTAGAAACGGACTTCTCGTAATAAAGAAAAGAAGAAAAATTATGCTTTGAAATTCTGAAGTAGTTATCTAGTCGTAAAGTTCAAACAACTTATTTATTTTTCCAAATGGCAAAGAATCAAAAATTCTCATTGTCGAGAAAATAAATAGATCTAATTAAATAATAACTTTCTATCTTTCACTAGGTGTTAGCAAAAAACCGCTTTCTTTACGACGGGGAGGGTGGAAGTTAGACCTCCATAAGATCCTCAATCCACGTGATCCTCAATCTTAGCGGAACGTTGCTTTCCGAAATCATTGCTTGCGATAAAGCCCCTCCCCAATCTCTTCTTGCTTTGAGTGTAAAAAGAGATAACAGTATTTACCTCTCGACTAAGACCGTTATTTTTCAAAGAGGTTTAAATCTGACTGCTGTTCGATTAGGTCGCTCGCCTTTCCCATTCTTCTGCGTTCGACGGATGTTTGTGAAAGCTTAGTTAATTCTTTACTTAAGCTAAACAAACTGGGTTAGCTTCTGAAATATGCAACTCAGGGTCATTTTTAGATGCCACGTGAGTATAGTAGTGTCCAAATGAGGCTTGGAGGAACAACCTTTTTTAAGTCCTGGATTCGTAAGGCCTAAAACAGTCTAGCATCATACGCCACGAGAATCACACAAGCAACGGTTGTTTTGGAAGTTAAACGCACTGTTTGGGAGCTTTTGACAGAAAGGTAAGTTCAGTTTATTTCTGCTTTTGTAATATGTTAAGACTATATTTAAACTAGCCACAGAAGTTTAGTATTATGTAAAGTCACTTAATTTCTGATTTGCGTAGAAGATAAATTCAACAAGAATTTATGTTAAAACAATTGAGGTTTAAGAAACAAAACTTTATCACTGCTAAGCCTTTTATTAGCATTTTCTTCTAACAGCTTTTGGTACATACATAGAATTTCAGGAGGTGTTTCTACAAGCCTGGCTGCTGAAATACTTATAGTGGCTAATTTAATTAACTTTTCCATTAATTTTATAGCTTTTGTATGCTAATTAATGCGCAAACTTTCGTATTCTTTAAATCTGCACAAAATACCTTTTATTTTTATATTGTTATTTGTTGGTTTTATGTACAGTGGTATTCCTCAAATATGATAGGCTTGTTTACGTTCTGGAGTTTGGCGACGGCGCTCAGACGGGAAAGTAAGTGGTTAGTGAATCATGACGGATATACCGAAGGGCCCCGTTTCGAATCTCGAAAAAGGCATAGCTGTAAAATTGTCTGTAAATTCATAGGAGGTAACGGTGGCCGACTGTTAACTGCCTCAATAATAAACCGACCACAGCTTCTAAGCCTTAGTAGTGGCTAAAGCCTAAAATGGCTAAGGCTCGCCATTTAAAAAAAAAAAAACTTTCGCAGCGAAGTTAGATGTTTTGTTTTTCAGCTGAGAATATACAGCATACGCGGCTTGATGTGATCAAGGTTAATGTTATCATCCGGATTATTGTTATGGAATTGCCAAAGTTCTGCCTGTTTGTAAACGAAAACTTCGAAAATAGGTCGCTTATTGTGATCGATATGTTGGCTAATGTAATCAAAATATTGCAAAATAAATTCTTTAAATTGAGGGGAAGTGGCCAAATAAGTTCAAAATTGATTATAAAAATCAGCAAGTGAGATTGAAATATAGGGGATTAAGTGGCCAAACAGCTTGGTTCCGATTTTAGTCAGTCATTAAAAAAAATTGTGGTAGATTATCTATCACTCTATCTATTTTGACGATGATTCGACATAAGTCTCACTTCTTTGCGAATTCTCTTCTAATAAGGGATATCTTCTGGCAACATCGGTAAAATAATTTCCAAAAACGTAATGAACCGTTCATAAATGAATTTTTGTATTAAAAACATTCTGAAAAGCCTTTAACAAGCTTTTGCATCGTCGATGATTACCTGGAGAGTGAAGGGATTGCGCGTATGGCGTGGCCAGCATATTCGCCCGACCTTAATCTCATTGAAAATCTTTGGGATGCTCTCAGCCGTGCTGTATCTTCACGTTTCCCACCTCCAGCCGCTCTTATTGAGCTGGAAACTGCTCTACAAGAAGAATGGCGATTTAAACTTTGTATACAGATGACGGGGGATCACATACCCTATTAATGTCCTTTTTTTTATGCTGTTTACTTTCGCTTTATACATAATTCTGTTTACGTCTCCAGTATGTCATTATCTGATAACTTACGAAAATTTAATATTGTTTACATTTCTGTATATAAGTTTTGATTTTGTTTTATACATAAATATATATGCTACTTTCCTCCCGAATTTTGTGTCAATCAAAGCAGTATTTGTTGATTTTTGCATTTTGCATCTTCGTGCTTAACTTTTGGAAGTGAGTGTATTAACATTACACTGGTGTGCAAAAATTAAGGACAAAGTCGAAAAATTAGCATATCAGCTGAACGAAGAGGCAGAGCGGACAGAAAGACCAATCAAGAGATTAAGTAAGGTGATGTACGGTAGCACATGCGCAGATATGCAGGTAGACGTAATGGGGGAGTGTCTGAGTAGTATAAAGCATGTTGTCGGTGTAAGATCAGTATTTCTGACAAAGAGATTGCACGCCGTATAGCAGTTAAAATCACACCGAGTTCCTGCCTCAGCGAGAAAGGGCGAATAATCAATCTGTTAGACGACATCTAAATGCTTTTATCCGAGGTCGAATCATTGGGAAGTTGGAGGAAGGCCGCAGTGTGACAAGTGTGGCTGCAGAGTTCGGAATTGCTCACAGCATCGTTTCACGACTTTGGAGACAATTTCAAACTACAGGAACAGCTATCCGGGGGTTTAGTAGTGGTCGTCCACGAGGAACCACACCCGCAGATGACCG
>KK113308.1:163793-187117 GCA_000611955.2 Stegodyphus mimosarum | reverse complement strand
GAACCTAACCCGCAGATGACCGGTATATTGAAAGAAGAAACAGGCGGCAGACAGCGGGAGAAATCGCTAGACACAGGCGACTGGACGACCGATATCGAGTTTTACCGTGGCCAGAAGACTGCACGGTGGTGGTCTGTTTGCACGACGCCCTGTACGGTGTGTACCTCTAACGCCTGCCCATCGGAGAAGGCGTTCACTGTGGTGCCGGGAACACCGGAATTGGAGGGACAATGAATGGGGAAGAGTACTCTTTACAGATCAGAGCAGATTTAGTCTGAGTTGCGATTCTAGACACATACACATCTGGACAGAGCGGGGAACACGCAATAACCCCTTCAACATCATCAAAAGGGACTGTTTTGGAGGTCGCGGAGTTCTCGTTCGAGCAGACATAATGCTTGGTAGCCCGACCGACCGTCATATCTCCCAAGGAGGTTCGTCACCTGGGACTGCTATTGTAACGAGGTTCTTCTTCCTTACATGCGTCTTTTCACAAGGGCTATGGGTCCTCAGTTCCTCTTCATGGACGACAACGCTCCACCTCATCGCACAGTTACTGTCGAAGAGCTGTTGGAGAGTGAAGATATTGAACACATGGATTGGTCGGCAAGGTCTCTGGATCTAAATCCCGTCAAGCATGTACGGAACTTACTAGGGAGACCCGTGGCAGCACGTAACTTATCGCCAGTAACGATTCCGAAACTGCGATTGGTGCTACAAGAGGAACGAGCAGCAGTGTCTCAACAGCTCATTAACAACCACATATCCAGCATGCACAAATGATGTGAAACCTGCCTAGCAGTCAGGGGAAATCATATCCCCTATTAAAGACCGGATGTTTCTTGCTGGACACCCATCACAGGGATGTTTCGGCCTTTAGTCGCATTGCGCTCCATGCTACTTTTTCAATAAAGCTTCTTTTTATCCCTCTGATTTCTCTTTTAGTAAGTGTTGCTTACATTACTCATGTCCTTACGTATTGGGGATCTTACGGTATTAAATGTGTTGATTTGGAAAGCTTTTGTACAAAGTTATATTGAAAAAACCGTCTCGTCCTTAATTTTTGCACACCAGTGTATAATATCTATCGGATATTGAGCCGATATCTTACGGTGATTGAGACTGGCACGTTGCGCTGGTTGAATTACCTTGTATAGTCCCAGAGGCACATCACTTGAATGAATCCGGACCGCAGTTCTCGAGTTGAACACCGGAGAACAAAGCAAAACGTGGCGAACAAAAGACACGAATTTAGAAAGATGGAACACATTGGCAGTAGACAAAGCTATAATGAACTGGAACTTAAATAACAAATAATCACATGTTTGGAAAGTTTCGTAAGTGAGAGCACAACATCGGCCACACACAGGTAGTTCAACAAAAATCTGCACAAAATACCTTTCCAAAAAATCAGTGTAGGTGAAAATAGAACAGATAAAATACAAATACTAACTAAATGCACTGAATAAAATTAAAATTACCGAAGGGAATCCAGTTTATCAATAAACTAGCCCTCGGAGGAAAAAAATATGTGCAACAGAGAAATAGGAAAAAGCGGCGAATATTTAAAACATTTTCTAACCTAACGCTAAGGGGCAAATACGCAAGGAAATGCGCTAACTGTCAAACTTTGATAGAATAATACCGAGGTTGGTTTCCTCAAAGGAAGGCCAAATTAGCAAGCAAACAAAAATTTGCCGTCTGTTCTTCCTAAATTACAATCTAATATTAGAAAGTAAGTCTTAATCATCAGATCATGGAGTCAATGACAGTTTGGCACAGTTCTTTCACTTCGCTAAAGAGGCCGCCAAGTAACGATATAAACAAAAAGCTTTTCGTATTTCATCAAATGACACAACTTTTGCTCAGCAATGAGATTATTTATATTTGCACAATAATAAGAATGTGCGTTAATAAAAATAAACGTGCTTGTATAAATTCGGTAGCAATTTGTGGTTGCATAAAATATATAAATTCTTTGACAGCATTGCTAAAATCATTTTGAAATTCGGGTGTCTTTTCTTTGAGAAGCAAGGTGCTCTGCTCTTTGCTTCCAGTTCGTGTGCTTGCAAGTTACAAAAAACCCTCTCTAAGACGACAATCCATGATTCCAGACGATTTTGGTCTTTGGTCTTATCCTGGAAAGGTTTTGTTTAGTAACCATTTGCGTTTATGTTATCAGAAGTGCTGTTAATTTTTAAAGATCAGCACAGGATAGTTACTATGAGAAGTTCTTTGAGCTGGTATTGAGTTAATGTTTTAACTTTTTTAGTGTTCTTAAATTAGTTGTCGTTGTTGTTGTTGTAACCTATCTCATATGTCTGACAATAACATCAGAATAAGCCGATAGATTTTAACGAGGCGAGGAGCGCAGTATTGTATCTTTTATCGACATAGACTATGGGCACCTAAGGCTCCGTTCACATGATGGCTTTTCTGTCATTAAGTCTAGCTTCGTAGCTAGACAACCAGACCTTGCTATGTCACAAAAGCTGGTTTATGAATTTTGCCTAAAAGTTCTAAATTTTCAGCTTTATGCCAACTTGGTATAAGAACAGACAAATCACAGTGAAGCAAACGCGAACTGATTTTCAGTCGACGGTTTTGTTGATGCATGCGCAACTTTACCTTCCCTGATTGGCTACAGTTTAAACCGTGTTAAACAGGTGTAAACAGCCTTGATGAACTTTTATGCCTTAAGCCAAAAGTCTTATAAACGTTCCGTTCCAATTTTGAAAGGGGGGAAGGGAAAATCCAAAAGGTCTTCCACCCCTCTTTCTCTATCACCAAACTACTCTAGAGGACTTTCGGCTCCCCGCGTATTTTGAGTGACCCCATACCGCAAAAAAATTATACACTTACAACATCCAAACCTTCTTCGGGATTCGAACCCGAGCCCAAATATATGGCAGCTAGCAACGCTAACTACTGTACCAATCAGGGGAGAGTTGGTGTTGTTAATTACAAAACAGCTATAACTGAAACATTTTATTTTTGGTTTATCAAAACATTCATAAAACAATCACAAATGCATTTCCTAATTATAAGGAAAGAAGCATTTGATTTCAGTTGTTAATATATCAATAAGTATCATTGCAAGCTTATTATTAATTATTAGAAAGAACTTAACATAATTTGTATCTTCTCATTAATTTAAATCATTTGATTCTACGTTTTTCTGAAAAATTTCATTTCACATGGTTAAAGAACTCTAGAAACTCTATCCGTTTATTTATTCTTTTCCTTTTCCTTTAGTTCTATATCTCCATCTTAAAAGAGCAAGCGACAAGTGATATGATATCTACAAATAACCAATTCAAGTGCATAATATTTTTAATAAAATTCAAAATTAAATTATTCTTATAAAGTGAAACCTTTTTTTTATCACTACAGTGGAAAGAAAAAGCAAACACTGACGTTGCTAGTTTTTCAGGTAAGAGGCTTAAGCACATTTAACCGGAAGTTGCTGTTGAATCTGATAGAGCTACTTATTTTTTATCTTCATATAGTGATAATAAAATTCTACTTAGCGAAATAGTTTTCATTTTTGAATCCTTATTTGTTTTTGCATCTGTGACTATATTCTTGGAAGTAAAACTATTTTTTACCTATTTATACGTTTTAACGATATTCAGGGAAAAAAAAAAGAAAGCAAGAATATTATCTAATGAAAAAATCAATAACCATAAAAGAAGAGTTACATCCAAGGCAAAAGTCGCCACTCTCAAGCAGTGGGAGCGAGAAATTGATCGCAATAATAATAATCATAAAAACCTGTTAGGATTTTAGATTCTAACATACATCGCACCCCCCCACACACACACACTCTTGCTGAGTTTGCAGTTTACCAGTCTGCTCTTGGACTCACTCCTGCTAACAATTTTGTTTCCCTTTTAACTTTACTAAACATCGTCTTCTTCGCATTTACGCCACATAAACTTTAACAGCAAGTAATTTTTAAAAGTAGAATATTTTTAGAATTTTCGATAGAGTGTTGCTTCACAATTTTCAATTTTTTTCAGTTTTTCTCAGTTTATCCTATGAATGTCCAGTTTTAAGAAGACCACCTACACAAATTTTTTTGTCTTTGTTACTGAATATCACATTTATGCCCCATAAAATTCAACAGCAAAATCACAGCCTGTTTTCAGAATCTCCGATACAAAGTTCAGTTTTGTCATGACTTCTTTTCAGTTTTTTTTTTTTAATTTATC
The DNA here is from genome assembly GCA_000611955.2 of Stegodyphus mimosarum. NCBI lineage: Eukaryota > Metazoa > Arthropoda > Arachnida > Araneae > Eresidae > Stegodyphus > Stegodyphus mimosarum. The sequence continues at coordinate 182,903 of KK113308.1, read as the reverse complement.
CTATCAGTGTTCAATTTTCTTAGTAAGATGACTTAATAACTTTTTCTTTTTGCCTTTTTATAATTAACTTTGTCTTTTAACTTTCAGTTATTAAACATATCTTTTTTCGAATAAACGCTTTATAAAATTCAGCAACAAAATCACAAAATATTTCAAAACAACCTGTCTTTAGAATTTCGCAATAGTTTTAAGTTGATGCCATGCTTTTTACTTCGTTGTACGAAGTAAAGAAAGTATCCTAATGATGAAAAATTTCGAGCACCATATTTCAACGGAAATATCCATTTTAACAATTCCCGAATCAGTTTTGACTATTTTTTTGTATGATGTCTGTACGTACGAACAGAGTAAAGTGCTTTTTTCTGAAAAATGGATTCCAAATGGACTTTTTTCGCGAACGTACAGACGTACTTACATATATATTTCGCATAACTCTAAAACGATCAACCTTACAATGTTGAAATTTTATATATGGGACTGCTATATCATCTAGTTGTACGCCTGCCTTTTTTATTGCAATCAGCAATACCAAACATATATACATATATATATATATATGTGGGGTTAATACCATCTTTAAAAAGACATCCAAGAAACTTCTTGAAAGGACAGCACGTTTAACGAACATTTAAAGTATTTACGTTTTTTTTTACAAATAAGTTGATATAAATTTAGTTCGTTTCTATCATACACTTTTGTTTACGTCTTTAACGTCGTTATTCTCTCAATACGTCTCGAAGCCAACTGCCAAACGAAGTCAGTCAGTCAGTCAGTGATTTTATAGCCGAATTATTGCAAATAATGCAACTTTACCGGCTCAATGACAAAATTTGCCTAAAAAGGCCACAAGACGTTGAAAGTCCAGACAAATAAAAAATAAAAGAGCAAAGGTCAAAAGGGAAGCCACAAGTGGCAAATACAAGACGACTGAAAAGATATACAATGCATAATAAATATAAAATATACAAGTTTAAATACGATACAGTATCATGAGTTACAAAACAGTTAATGTAAATTGAAAAGTATAAGTAAGGTAGGCACCAAACATGTACAGGATATTAAACATTGTGTGAACGGAAACCAGTCATGAATTTTTATTACGTGGGGAAGTTAGCACTCCGCGTGAGGAATGCTGCAAGTGCACGAAGGTCAACGTCCTCTTCAAGGATGATGTAATCAAACGTGTTGAAGTGCTTCAGTCGGTCACAATTTATGGCTTTATCGAAGAAATTTTTGTTCAATTTGTGCAGATATTTTTCCATAGTTTCAATTTGTAGATCCTTATGTAGCATATCGTTAGAAACATAAAAGTGAACTCCGGTAATTAATCTTAAGAATCTATTTTGAATAATTTGAAGAATTTTAATATCCTTTGCCTTATAGGCTGCCCATGCGGGTGAAGCGTATGTCATAATTGGACGAATAATAGCAGTGTATATGTGACGTTTTTTATAAAGGTCTAGTCTTGAATATTTTCCAAGTAAGGGAGTGAGGCTGTTAATTACTCCTATGGTCTTCTGTTTAATTTTTGCAATATGATCATTCCACTTAAAGGAGGTGTTCAGCACGATACCAAGGTACTTGGCTTTGGTGACAAGTGGTATTTTTTCATTAAATAATTTCAATTCACCATAGAATCCTTTGCGTGCATATCTTCTCCGGATGAGTAAAAGTTGAGACTTTGATGCATTAATAGCAATACGCCACTTGGTGCACCACGATTCAATGGAAGGCATAAATTTTTGAAGTTTTAATACTGCATGTTCAGCCCTAATGGATCTGACAGCCACTGCAGTATCGTCCGCATAGCAGCCGATAAAGCAGCCGCTAATCAGATCCAGGGGCGGAAAATCTGACACATAAAAGAGATAAAGAAGGGGTCCTAAAATAGAACCTTGTGGAACAGAAGCTTTAATATTCCTGAGACTTGAGTGTTCATTTTCTATGGAAACAAAAAATTTTCTATTTGTAAGAAAGGAGTATAGTAACTTGATCATTTCCGGTTCAATGTTTAAGGAGATAAGCTTGTAGATGAGCCCCTCATGCCAGACGCGGTCGAAGGCTTTCGCCACGTCTAGCATGAGTAAGGCTACACAAGATTTGTTATGCAGAGCATTTCCAATAAATTCAGTTAGCCGAACGAGCTGTTTAACAGTTGAAAGGTTTTTCTGAAATCCAAATTGTTCCTTGGGTAAAAGATCGAAATAAGTTTGAAGTCTGTTCATAATAATTCGCTCGTAAATTTTGCCTAGACCAGGCAAAAGGCTGATAGGTCGGTAACCTTCTGGCTTCATATGATCTTTGCCAGGTTTAGGAATCAGGATAATTTTGGCTTTTTTCCAGCAAACGGGAAAATATAAATTTGTAAGGCATGCGTTTATGATATTTACAAATCTGCATAGAACATTAGTAGGGAGATGTTTGATTGCAATGTTTGTAAGCTTGTCGTGCCCTGGGGCTTTTTGATTCTTGAGCTTCTTGATAATATAAATAACTTCTTGAGGTGTTGCAAATTTAGGGCATCTATGTACTGCAGGTGCATTAATCCAGTCAGAGATATAATGGTTGACATAATTAGTGAATTCTGGGTCATTTGGTGACTCATTAGGCGAAAACTGAATTTCGAGATGATCAGCATGGACCTCAGCTTTTTCTAAGTTAGTGAGAGCAATTCTTTGTTCCCCATAAATGGGTTTATTTATCGTAGGTTTATTTTTCAGGTGCTTAGTAAAATTCCAGAAGGAGTTGTCAGGCGCGTTGAAATTAAGTATTTTTTCATCCCAGATTTCCTTGCGATGATCTGCAATTTCCTTTTTAATTTCACGATTAAGTTTATTAAGTTGTCTTTTTAATCCAGGGTCCCATGAATTTATCATGGGACCCTGGATTAAAAAGACAAGCATCAGAGCGAATTATATGATGAGCAACTGAGCGCCATCTGGTGTTAAACATTGGCACTACATCTTTCGGCCATCCTGCACCTGTCTGGTTCACCAGGCGACAGTGCAAATACAAAGGAAATACAAAAGGAAAACAAGAAAGATAATAAAAATGAAGGTTAAATGTTTTTAGAATCCTGATCGTCTTTCAATTTCAAGAATGAGAAAATGAGCAAACATCGTCTTCAAGCTTCATCTGCCATACGTTTATACGTTCATCTGCCATACGTTACTGCCATAGAAACAGTAATTAACGTCTTTAACCGCAGTTTCTTCGTTTTTAGGCATCTTCTCGTTCTTCTTTAGGCGTCCTTTTTTGTTCTCGAAGTTAAGCGTCTTTCTTTTTGTCTTAAGAGCGTCATCTCTAGTTTTTTTTAAGTTTTCGTCTTCATACAAAAATACATAATTTTTCTTTTTCATTTTTTTTATCTCTGTAGTAGTCCTAGCAATTAATTTTTCCGTGGTTTTAGAAATTCAGCGCATGTCCTGGTACAGTTGAGATCTTCGTGATTTCCTTCTTTGACTACGTCGTAAGTATTCCCTCCTTAAACTTTAGTTATTTTGTACGGTCCAAGATATTTTGGTTTTAATTTCAAATGTGGACCAAACTGTGTTCTTCTTATAGCTACCAAATCTTTGTAAAGTTTGGGTTCTCTTCTCCTTAAATCGTATGTCTTCCTATTTTCTTCTTGAATTTTAAATAGCTGTTGCTTTGCATGTTTTCTAAGTTCTTCTCTTTTAGCTTCAAAATTAGCTTGAAATTCAGCTTCTATCATTTCAATCAACTGATCAGTGCCTTTAGCATTCATCTTTGTCCCAAAGAGCAATCTATACTTCGCTGGTACGTCGAGTTAATAGCCTGCTGCAGTTCACGTGTGTGTTTGTACCACTGAGCCGGATTTTCTGAAGATAACTTTGAAAAAACTGATATGATAGTCTGATTAATACGTTCAACTTGACCCTTGGGTCTAGGCAAGACGGTAGTAATCAGATGATGCTTAATGTTCTCTTTAGAACAGTAATCGGCAAATTCACTGGGGGTCAATGCTGTACCTCTATTCGAAATTATTTGGAAAGGACTGCCAAATACAGCCTTTTGTATCTCCAACTTCGCTATGATTTCAGCAGATGTTGTGGACTTTGTCGGATAAGCTCATACAAATTTAGTAAATGCATCAATGATCACTAAAATGTATTTATAATTTTGATGTGTACTCTCCAAAGGACCAAGGTGATCTAAATGATACGTTTTTAACGGCACATCTGCTTTCTGCAATGGATGTATAAGACCTTTTTTCTTTCCTCTCTTATAATTCACAAGAATACAATGAACACAATTTGCTATGATATTTTCTACTTTCTATCTTAGTTGAGGGATAAAATAATACTGTTCGATGTTTTTCTCAGTATATTTGACTCCTGAATGTGCTTTCTCATGAGCATTTCTTATTATTTCTATTTGCATACTTTCAGGCACAACCACTAATTTTTGCCATCAACAAATTTAAGTAAAATTCCATTTCTGTCGCAGTAATCTTCATAACTAGAAATTTTAAATAATTCTTTAATCGCTTTTATTTCGTTATCCTGGGTCGATTTTAACTTTGGTAAGATGTTATCTACTAAAACACAAAAAATATTAATGGATGATTTACTTAGGGCGTCGAAATGAGCCGTCATAGCACCAGAGCGATGCTCAATCACATAATTAAATTCTTGTAGTAATAAAGCCTAACGAGCAACACGAGTTGATAAGTCACGTTTCAACATAGTTTTTTCAAATGCAGAACAGTCAGTAACAATTTTAAAAGGAATTCCCAATAGGTACACACGGAATTTCTTTAATGCTTCTATGATTGCTAAAGCTTCAAGCTAGTAACTAGAGTATTTCTTTTCAGCGTCTGGGGTCTTTTTACTCGTGAAATAGGTAGGATAGGCACTACAGGCTTAGAAAAAAAAAACGACGCACCACGACGCACCGAGAGGATATAAAGCAAACCGGTCACAAATTAATATGCATACAGGTTTCGACGGACAATGCAAAATTTTATATTTTGGCTGCCAATGAATGAACGGTTGTTGCTACAGCGCATCTGATCTGAGCAACTGGCAGGACATTTAAGAGGAGAAATTACGATTCCAGGTCATAAATTCTTCACGAATTTCATTCCGTGTACTTTGGTAGACAGTAACTGTGCCTCGCAAACAGCTGCGCGAACGATATGCGCAGCGCAAATGTCAGAATTTGAGAGAGGTCGTGTAGTTGGGCTCAAAGAAGCCGGTTGGCCTTATCGGTGAATAGCTAACAGTATATATACAAATAGCAAAGGCGATGAAACAAAAGTCGCCAAGCACAAGATTCTGTAACCCTACTTTTCCTGTTTCAACCAATCAGAGCAAACAATAGCAGAAACGATCTGTAGGCTTTGTGAATATGCGTGCGGCATGGCGGCACTAAATATGCGGCAAACCGAAAGTCCTCGCGTGTGATTTGGTGAAGGGGAGAGGGGTAGGAGACCCTCGGACCCGTCCCCCCGGGGTGCTCTCCATCAAAATTGGGGGCGGAATTTAGCTAAATCGCACTGTCACCTGTAGAGTGCTCAAGCATGTTGCCAACGACAGGCATAACACTAGCGTTCCTTGCCACGAGTAATTTCGTTGGCTTGGGCTGATGTTACTGTCAAGATAAGTGAGCATAAGTAACAATAACAACAATTTAGACACTATGACTATTATTATCAAAGAAAGATATTAAATCACTAACAGCATTAACAGATGTAATTTATAAGAACGCTAATTCGTATGATTTACATGTATCTAATTTATAATACTATTATAACACTATTTTCTCTAGTACTGTTATTAATTGAAATGTTTTTCCGGTGCTATCATGTGTGTTTACTAGTAACTTTTATTTTCTCAGCTAGCTCTTATATTTATGACTATCATTCAAGTAAGTAACCTGTTTAAGATTGTAAGGTTTTAGTTAAACTAACCAAGTTTTATTTTAATTTAAATCTTTCTATCTCCTCTCTGTTTCAACTTCCCGTCAGAAGGAGCGCGCGTTTTCAGCTTATGCTAATTTGAAGTACAGCCAAGTACTATTTAAACCAGAGGTAGAAACCTCTTAGCGTGAGAGAGCTTCAGTCTCCGATCTTCGCCTGACCAGCTAGCAGCTAAATTCTAAGCCATAGTGCTTGCTACGTGATTGCTTATTGAAATGGATCCAAGTGCGCTAGTATTAGTAATTCTTGCTACGCACCATTTAGTTAGAGGCCAACTCCACGTAGAGCTCTGTGAGCAAAGATTAATTAAATTTCTATTTAGCTTTAGTTTAGATTTATCTGATTGTTCATTTAGACCCAAGTGTGGTCTTTTACTTTCTGTATCCCTCCCGAGTGGGAAGTGATTTGTAAATAATATTGATTTAATAAAAGAGGATTTTAAATCCCTTTCAAGTGCAGTTATTCTACCACTGAAGCACAGTATCTACAACCAGAATATAGCTGCATTCAGCTCCCTGTTCCAGATCAGGACTTAAGGACTTTAAGGAGTTACTTTAAGATGTTTGCCAAGAATATACACAGAACATTCAGTCCTGATAAGATTAGCTATTCCTTATCTATTCTTATTATATAATAATTAAATCTTAATTACAAATGAAGAATATCTTATAAGAATAATTAGAAGAAAGAGTAAAGAAGTAATAATAGTAAAGGATATCTAATAAAAATAACTAACGACTATCTAATAAGAATACTAAGTAATTATCTAATAAGAATACTAAGTAATTATCTAATAAGTATAGTAAGTAATTATCTAATAAGAATAGTAAGTAATTATCTAATACGAATAATTAACTCTTATTAGATATTCTTTACTTGTTCTTGTAAGATGTAGTGCTATTTCTCCATTTTTCTTTTCCTGTTGGCTGCTTTTGGCTTCGAAGATAGTAACCCTCAGCTTTTTGAAAGCGAAGGGTCTTCTTCGGAAGAAAAGACGTTTTCGCGCAGTTGGGCTGTGGGCAAACAAGGGAGAAGGGACTTTATTTCGCGCAATTGAGTTTTATCGTTCTTGGGAATTAAGACTTATTCATGTGAAGAGCCCGTGGGGCTTTGCGAGATAACTGAGCCGGACTCGTCCCGCATTGCTCCGTTGTCGTCATATATCAGTATCTGAATAGCCACCAGATATCGACATTTTAATATTACTTTATATTCTTTTTGAAATGTAGCTGTCTTTTAAAGAAATAATATTGTGATAGTTACCTATAGTTTAGTTTGTCCTTGACCTCTTTTCGTTTATTATGCTCTCACTGTGACCACGTCCTTCGGAAATGAAATGACTTGCATAATTTTTCCTTGTCAATTTTTGGGCGATCAATTTAGTTTAAAAAAATGGGGAAAGGGGAGAAAACCGCGTAGCGTTCGAATTTTAGAAAAACGTAAAAAATATTTTTAAATCACATTTCTGATCAAGAAATTCTTATTACATTTTAGAAAAGTGAAACTCTTTCATGCTGCGTATAACTCAAAATGAGAATGGGATATTTTAATAAATATTAAGCATTATTAACGGACATGAATTTTAACGTGTTTTTATTTTTGTATAATATTGTTGCGTTCTACGGGTTCGTGAATTTGGAGTAACTTAGGATGACATTTCATGAAGAATCAAAACAATTTATTCGCCAGTATTATACAGCAGAGTTCCGAAGGCACGTTTACAGTCGTCGAAAATCTACGACAAACACGCTGAAACAATCAGCAACACAGCCTTTAGGCTACAACGGTGAAGACAGATTCACGGCAAAGCGCTAAAGAAAAGCTTCCGACTCGTATCGGTGGCTCTCAAGCTAATCTGTGAACTCAAAACATTACTATTGAACTCAGCATACATAAGGTACTTCCCCTACTTCGCGTACAAGCAGGGTAGCTATAGATTTTGATCTGCTTTTGAGAACATTCTCGGGAAAACCGGTAAGAATTCGTTCTAGAATGTTCTCACTCCGTCTATGACATATCGCCGAATCTACCACCAAATGTCTCCAAATGGGCGATTTCGAGCCAAATCTGGTGACTTTGCCTTTCCTTGCCACTTTCTGGCAACACTAGCTTCACGGGGAAGCTATTTTATTGCAGCTGGGCATTTTGTAACAATATATAAGTACAATGAAAGAACAGTCGACCGTCTTTCTAAGATCACCACCTGAAAGCGACCAGTATTTCTGAAGACAGAAATGAACATCGAAGTTGATAATCGTTTTTTTAAGACGACTACCTACTGATGAAAGACCAGAATCATCTTGAATTATGGGTCTTCGTCGCAGAGAAGATTTACTGTATTTAAATTTAAGAGAATTACGTAATATTAACTTTTTGTGCGTAATAAAAATAATATTTCTGTTATATTTAAAATTCCGAATTGGATTTATTGGCTTATAATAAATTAAAATTTTTACTTAATTATGAATTCTGATTGAAACGGAAGTTTTGGTACGTATTACCAAAATTGTTACCGGATAATCATGATTTCTTTGAAATGATCATATAACTATTATGATCTCAATGGAGAACAATATAATTCATTATTATTATCATAATGAATAATTACACACTCTTAGAAAAAAAACGACGCGCCAAGACGCACCGAGAAGATATAAAGCAATTTGGACACAAATTGATATGCATACAGGTTTCGACGGAAAATGCAAAATTTTACATTTTGACTGCCAATGAATGAACGATTGTCGTTACAGCGCATCTGATCTGCGCAACTGGCAGGATATTTAAGAGGAGAAATTACGATTCTAGGTCATAAATTCTTCACGAATTTCATTCCATGTACTCTGGTAGACAGTAACTATGCCTCGCACAAAGGTGCGCGAACTATATGCGCAGATGTCAGAATTTGAGAGACGCCTTATAGTTGGGCTCGGAAGCCGGTTTGCCTTATCGGCGAATAGCTCGACATTTGAGCTGGAGTGATGCCACTATTAGACGATGTTGGCAGGAAAGTGTAAACCATGGCCTCACACAGTGTCAAGAAGGAAGCGGTAGGCCTAGAGAGACGACAAAACGTGAAGACAGAGCAATCGTCAGAGTGCCACTCACAGCCCCAGATGCACCATTATCATCGATTGTACGTGCAACTAGTGCTTCAGTGACCGCAAGGACCATTCCTAGACGGCTCACAGAAAGGGGACTGAGGTCACGGCGCCCCTTGCGCCGACTACCATTGACCTCTGTACAACGTCAAGCCCGTTCGCAGTGGTATCCGGCTCATTCGCACTGGAATGTCACTGACTAAAGTAGAATAGTCTTCAGTGATGAGTCCCGCTTTGAACTGAGCCGTGATGACCAGCGAAGGGGAATCTGGAGACGTCCCGGACAGCGGCGTGATACCAACCTGACTGTCTTCCGGCAGACAGGTCGACAACCACGAGTAATGGTCTGGGCCATTTCATTTCATAGTAGGACCCCTTTGATTGTCATCTGTCGCAACCTTACAGCACAGCGGTACGTCGCCGAAGTTCTAAGGCCCGTTGTGTTGCCCTTCATGTCACGCCACCATGGGTTTACATTTTAATGCCCGCCTCCACACTGCACATGTTTCTACTGTTTGCCGAACATTACCTTGGCCAGCAAGGTTGCCGAATCACTCTCCTATTGAGCACGTTTGGAGCATTATGGGCAGGGCCCTCCAACCAGCTCGGGATGTTGACGATCTAACGCGCCAGTTGAACAGAATTTGGCACGATATCCCTCAGGAAGACATCCGCAAACTCTATCAATCGATGCCAAGCCGAATAGCTACTTGCATAAGGGCCAGAGGTGGACAAACGCTTTACTAACTTTTTCACTTTGTGAAGCTCTATCACTTCAATAAATCACTAAATTTTTCTCAAACTGTAATCATTTGTTTTTCTGTACGTGTACATCATTTCTACCGATTTCCGTTTCATTCGGATAACTCCTTCTTGGTGCGTCTTTTTTTGTCTAAGAGTGTATTTGTAATGATCACATGTTTAATTAGATTAGTAACATGTCATAATAAATTAGTTGTATTAGTATGAATCAGTTGAAAGAGTTTTTTACATTTTGTTACGCTAAGTATAATGCTATTATTTTATAAAATGATAATGAAAGTTAAAGCGACAAAGAAATTTTATCAGAAATGAGAGATTAAGCAAAATATTCATTTCAACACATATTAGTAGGCACACGGTAATTGTTAAAATTTTAACAACTTTTCGGTATTAAAATTGTAGATCAATAAATAGATAAGTGAAAAATCACCTACCTTCTAAAGGGCTGCCCTGGAACTGCTTGTCTTCCTTTCTATTTCCGTTAGTCTAAGCTGAAATTCTAATCACTGCGGAACACTACTACGAATTTTTTCAGAAATTTTAATTAACATGTGAAAGATATTTACATAATATTTACAGGTTTCAATCATTGCACGTACACTGCTCGACAATGAAAATGCAACACCAAGAAGCAGTGGTCTGAAATTTATGCAAATTTTAGAGTAGACGCACGTCACTGAGTTATGCGAATGATGTGAAATGGACAGCTCTCCGACTCACGTAAAGTAAGATATAAAGGAAGGAATGTACAGAATGGGCAATATTCGTGTCGTTATTTCTGCCAGACGAATTATCGAAGAAAGTTGGTTCTTGTCCCGGACGATACGTGTAATAAGAGAGAATGCCAGGCCGCCGTCAACGAAGACACTTCCAACAGGCAGACGATTTTACGAGGGGTATGGTAATCGGACTGAGAAGAGCGGGTTGGTCCTTACGTCAAATCGCAGCTGATACCCACATGGATGCGAGCACGGTGCATCGGCTATGGCGAACATGGATGGAACAAGGAATCGTAGGAAGAAGGAAGGGTGCAGGGCCAGCCAGAGTCACGTCAGCACGTGTGAATCGACGCATCCGCTAACAAGCTGCGGCTGTCTCTTTAAAGTGACCAAACAGCCTGAGCCATTTTTCTTCTTGAAATAATCACATCTCCGGTAGTCTCTTCTTCCTTGCACTGTTCCCAGTTTGACTGCAAATACTCCTTAGCAAACACAACTCCGTCAAACAACCGATCATTGCTTATTTTCATATCGGGTACATCAAAAAGACAGCTATTAAAAATTTCAGCAGAAGTTTCGGCGTTTTCTCAATCAACAGCATTTGTTTTGGTCAGATTGACCCATGAAAACTGTTCAGCGTTTCCAAAACTATTCTTCGCTCAGAGGTCCAAGTACGCAATGCATCTTTTATAAAAGCCATGACATTCTTCTTTCACACTGGTACGGACTTGCTCATCTAGATTTCTGAAGATGTTCTTTGCGTCCAAGGCTATACTTGAGTAGATGGAAAACATTGTTTTTTCCTGCTCTTTTCACACCACTGAAGTTAGTGTTGCAGTTATCTCCACAAAAGCCAACTACTTTGTTATTCAAATCGTTTAGCAACAAGACAGAGCGTAAGTGATTTGTAAAAATTTCATGTGTATCAGTCGGGACAGATTTGAAATCTAACAGCAATTTTTGCACGCCTGAATTAGGATTACAGTAGCGCAAACAATTGGCACAAAGTTTCACATCCTTTCTGTTTGATGCATCCTTACTTACAATTACGTAGTTTGACTTGGTCAAGTCTTCTTAAACAGTTTAGAAATCAGTTTTGGTAATCAAGAATTTGAATTGAAACTTAGGCTATGGTTTGCTGTGTGGTAAGCAAAGGTCGCTTCTTTCGTTGCTCAGTTTTTGTCATTAGAGCTCGCAGCCTTAAAAAAACTGGTCAGTTTTGATGAGCTAGCAGTACATCCTAAACCCTTTTTGTGTTTACTCGACTGCAAATGATCCTTGATATCGGATCGACCACCGTGAGCAACCGAAAACTCAGAATTACAATTGCAGCATTTAATTCTACAGTCTTGATCTTGATTACCAGTACATACTTTCTTCAACAAAAGGAATTTATTCTGTAAATCAATCCTAGGTGAATTTACACGATCGTTTTGGCATTTTAACAGAGAGTGCATAAACTTTAATAAAACAGGGCTACCTCACTAACATAACAGGCACCGCCGGCAGGGACTGACAATTAACTGACTGATCTTATCTCTATCACAAGCGCTAAAGCTACATCCCCTTAGTGCCCAATATTGGACTCGCCCAGAGGGCCTCTGGCATTGCTCATAGGTAGGACAAGACGATACGATGACAATATTATTTATTAACATATCATCACTCTTCTATTTTTTGCTTTTCATACAGTACATACACAGTGCCAAGGACGCCGTTGCGATCGGACGTGTTTCTTTCTGAGCTCCGTGCTTTCGTATATTAACAGCGGATAAAACCATCGGATCTTCACATAAGCAGTTGCCACTAACAGCTTATGCATTAAGGAATATGTCGATATAAGTTTTATGTTCGTATGACAATTAGAAGATTAGTTATGAAATTTTAATTTTTTACTAATTGTAACTACAGTAAAGAGCCATTTTTGCCGCTCTGTTTGTCTTTGTGGCTTTCTACAGGAGCCGTCGCGGGTCGGATCAGCCTCATTCTAGTATCTACCTGTAGCTTGAAATTTCCACTTCAACCAGATTGTGAACTAATTACTGTTTCAAACGTGTATCAAAACAGGCTACGACGGTTCGACCGTTGTAACGATCGTTGATTGATTCAACATTCTCAAAGACATTCACTTCCCGCGAAAAAATGCGGTAGTGGACTAATTAGCACCATTCATCAATCTCAGTTTTTAACCAAGGGATTTAGTTAGTTCCAACGTCATTCCTCATTAAAACAACCCAGGTGTGCAGGATTCAAATTTTGTGCCAATCGTACAATTTTGTGCCAATCGTACAATTTTGTGTTCTAATTTTTCTTTTTTGGACTTAGTATTTCCTTCAATTTTCGTGTGTGTGTCATTACGCAATCCAGTGTGTGCTTCAATTTCACGGATTACCCTGGATAATTTCTGAACTGCCTAGCTTTAAACAGATTAAAAAGAGATGAAGCTATGTATCCAAGGTAGTATCCTCAATAGCTAATTAACCAATTAATTGCCTCACTCATTAACTGCAATAGTGTTCATTTACTGTCTTAACGGTACTTACGCAAAGTGCCTTCCTTAGGCTGAATTTTATTTATTCCCCCCTATGAGAATTTGATTCTGTGATTCTTTGATTGAGAAATACAATAATAATTGAAGAGCAATTATTGTTTTAATTGATCTAGTAATTAATAATTCTTCTATGACTGACGCATCTTCCCCGTTCGGGACTTCTTCCTATCCTATTTAGTTAGAAGTTCAGAGGGTCTGGCGCCAAAATCTTTGCAGTATAACAAACTTCACAGTGTTTTGTGTTACCAAGTATTAGATACAACAGTGTAGGTGTGTACATGGTGTAAGTCTGGCACCTAGCTGTTAATTGTGCAAATACTTGCGCAGTGAAATCAAGGGATTTTTGTGAAGTGTTCCAATATTAGTGTAGTGATTTCAAGTGATTTTGGTGAAGTGTTTCAACAAAAGTGCAGAGATATCAAGTGATAGTGAAGTGCAAATAATATCGAAGTGATTTCAAGTGATTTTAGTGAAGTATCGCAAATAATAGTGAAGTGATTGTAAGTGATTCTAGCGAAGTATCGCAAATAATAGTGCAGTAATATCAAATGATTTCAGTGAAGTGTTATAAATAATAGTACAGTGATTTCAAGAGATAATGCAGTGCAAACAATAGTACAGTAATATCAAGTGATTTTAGTGAAGTATTTCAAACAATAGTGTAGTGATACGAAGTGATTTCAGTGAAGTGTTTTAAATAATAGTGCAGTGATGTTAAGTGATAGTGCAGTGCAAATTATAGTGCAGAGATATCAAGTAATCTTAGTGAAGTGTTTCAAAACCGGAGACCTCAATGTCACGGTTAACTTATTTGGACTGCCAAGCACCATCTATAGCACACACGGAATTTACAGCAAAAATGAGTAAGCTCCACTAAGCCATGACACGTCCCTTGGTTTTGCCAACAGACGGCGACGATTCCAACACACAGAGCACTATCAAAGCCTCAGCTATTCTGACCTCGGATCTACCGCACGTCAAAAAGGTCTCACTCCTTTACAAAGAAATCAAGCAAGCGGCAACTACAACCAGGAGAACTAAATATCTCCTCCCATCCGATACACGTGACAGACTCTTGGACTCACTAGCTGCGTTGCAGACACTAGTCCTGGAAGGGCCAGCATACGCTCTTAAGCCACCAAAAATTGACACCGAGGTTAATACGTCCACCGTTCTCTGCTGCGTAACAGGGCACTCACAGCAACAACAAGCAAAAGGTCCAAGCCACCCAGCCTACCACAGCAGCACGCAACTACCTATAGTTACGAGCCAGAGGATTCCACAGATTCATACGTACGCCGAAGGTCCAAGCCACCTAGCCTATCATAGCAGCACGCAACAACATACAGTTACGAGCCAGAGGATTCCACAGATTCATACCTACGCGGAAGCCACCCGAAGGCCTTAATCCAACCAGCAGGGGAGACAACCTCGTCAACACTCAAGGAGCAACTCAAGGATAAGGTTCCTATCTCAAAGCTACCTGTTCATATCAACAAGCTTGTATGAAGTATTCTGAGACACAGACGAAGATGTCGGCACACTGGAAAAAGAACTACAAAAAGCCGCCATCCCGGCCGAGTTAAGAGACCTGAAAAACGACTACCAAGATGCGTCGTACACAACGTCCCCGCCAATATGCTGGCAGAGGACATCATTAGTGAAATCAGTGCCGTCTTCAATGCTCCAGCCAACCACTTCAAGGCACTCTATCGCCTCGTCGTTCCTTGAGGCGATAGAATCAAATGGGTATTTGAATGCCAACAAGCAGGATTTGCAGCAGCAATCAAGGCAGCAATCAAGCAACTCTACTTGGGATGGGCCGCCCACACCATTACCGAATATCACGGCATCACCAGATGCTACAGGGCCACACACAGGCCAACTGCAAAAGGCCAAGGCAGTACTGCGCCTACTGTGGTGAAGAACACGGAACTCGAGAATGCCGGGCAGAATTCCCCTCTTGTATCAACTGTGGTGATGCAATCCATCGCGTCGGTGCCAGACGGGATCATAAGCACCCCGCCCACCACAGAGACTGTCCAGAATTTAAACTGGCAGTGCAGAGATACCGGGATTCAGTCCAATATTAGCATGGGCACCACCGCACCTCGTGAGGAGCCAGCAAACAGCAATATAAGACCACACATGCCTAAAAGCATAATGAATGAAGTCAGGCTACAAGAGCACAAAGCCATCAGTTGTATGCAGATAAACTTACAACGGACATACGCTGCAAGCGCCCATGCCACAGCATACGCTATCGAGAACAAAGTAGACATTATGTTTATCCAGGATCCGTACACTAAACAAGGAAAAGTGGTAGGGTTCCCCCTCAAATGGGGTTTATTTCAGAAAGAGGATACGGAATTCCCTCCACGTACTGCCACCATCAACTGTAATCCGGCGTGGTCGCTCAGCGTCATCAGCCAAGAGAGAGATCACGTCGCAGTGCTCCTGGAGACGCATGAACTGCATTTAGTTCTCGCTACAATCTACTCCGCACCCACAGCTGCGATAGAACCAACAATGACTTTCATGGCATCCCTCCTCAGAGACTATGGCAAGGCCAATATCATCTTTACTGGAGACTTTAATGCCCACAATGTGTACTGGGGCTATGCGGATACGGAGCCCAAAGGCAGACACCTTGAAGAGTTTTTCTCGGCTCATAACCTGGTTTTCCATAATTCCGCAGAAGCTCCACCCACATTTGATAGGGTACATGCAAAAGGTTGGCCAGACTTAACAATATCCACCCCTAGTATTGCCCCCATGTTACAGGACTGGGAAGTGATAGAGGGAATAAGTCTGTCCGATCACAATTATGTGACATTCAAAATTGAGCACCGGACAACTACTTCTATTATAAGAAGGTATAACCTGCCCGCAAACAAGCTGAAGCGATTCGTCCAGCGCTGTCAACTGTGCTAGGCGAGTTGCGCCCCAGGATAGAGCTAGCAGCGACACAAGCAGAGCTCGAAGAACTTACTGAAAAAGTCGTCACGGTAATGCAAGAAGCCTGCGAAGCAATTCTGCCGGTCAGAACCACCAAAAAGCCGCAAAATCTGAGCTGGTGGACAAGCGACCTTAAAATACAGCAAAAAAAGTGCCGTGCACTGCGACGCCGGCTTAAGCGAGATCGCCAAAGAAATGACAGCGCAGACTCAACTCTCCTGATAGCTTTCCAGCGAGAAAGGGCCCATTATAAAAGGATGGTCTATACCCAGGGCGAACCCCGGGCTACTAGAACCACCCAGCTCTAAGACATGCCAGAACCCCGGGCCGGCCAAGTGACCTTTCCGGAGTCCCCAGAACCACCAGGTTCATAATTTGTATACCCCCGTGGCCGAGACTGCCTAGGTACAGATCCTAGCCAGTAGCTTCGCAGAGTTCTCTACGTCGACCCCCGGGGGGGGGTAATTCTGCAGCAATTCTGCAGGTCAGAACCACCAAAAAGCTGCAAAGTCTGAGCTGGTGGACAAGCGACCTTAAAGTACAGCAAAAAAGTGCCGTGCACTGCGACGCCGGCTTAAGCGAGATTGCCAAAGAAATGACAGCGCAGACTCAACTCTCCTGATAGCTTTCGAGCGAGAAAGGGCCCATTATAAAAGGATGGTCCTACAGGCAAAGCTCACCTCCTGGAGGGCTTTCTGCACAGAGAACACAGCTCCATTTGGCATACACCACAAGCTGGCGAACGGGAAGCTGTATACACCTACTAAGTTTCATCTCCTACATGCAATGACAGAAGATGAAAGCCCCACGGTGAACACACTGAATGCTATCCTAGATGCAGTGCTCCCGCAGGACGATATGACAGGAGATACAGTTGAGCAACAACAACAAAGGACTAGGGCCACAGATACTTCCATCCCAGATGACAAGGATATCACAGCACAGGAATTGATACAAATACTACGCAGCCTCCCCAAGAAAAAAGCTCCGGGGCCGGACGGAGTAAATTATAACATCGTCAAGGCCGTCTTAAGTTCAAACATTGAATTCTTCACTTCACTCCTGAGCAGGCTTTATAGCACGGGTACATTCCCGCGGTGCTTCAAAGTAGGGCAAGCAGTGTTCTTTCAAAAAAAAAATAGAGACCCCTCCAACCCAGACTCGTACAGACCCATCTGCCTCTTGTCTGCGTTGGGGAAGGTGTACGAAAAGATCATTATGAATCGGCTGAGACATCACTTGCACCTCACCAATTACTTAAGCCCTAACCAGTATGGCTTCAGAACCGGTACATCAACGATTTATCCACTGGCAGAAATTAAAAACAAAATTAATAAAAATCAAGGGAACGGTCACCACACGGCGTTTATCAGCCTCGACTTGAAAAACGCCTTCGACACGCTGTGGTGGCCAACCATACTCAATGCACTGGCAGAAGCTAAATGCCCATCGAACATGTACAGAACAATCCAGCATTACCTGTCAGACTGAAGCGTCATTATCGTCCACAACGGAGGTATACTCCAGAGGAGGCAGTCTCGTGAATGCCCACAAGGCTCATGCGCGGGCTCCCACCTCTGGAACATAACTTTCAACAATATTCTCTTAGCACAGTGGCCGGAGCATACAAGGGTTATAGCTTAGGCGGACGACGCGGCCTTTATAGAAAATGGTCGCACGAGAAGGGAACTACAAGTGAACAGCAATCAGACCTGCTCCCTGTTCAGCGAAAGATGCCAGAAGATAAAATTAATAATAGCGG
Source organism: Stegodyphus mimosarum (assembly GCA_000611955.2). Lineage (NCBI taxonomy): Eukaryota > Metazoa > Arthropoda > Arachnida > Araneae > Eresidae > Stegodyphus > Stegodyphus mimosarum. Next base: position 165,106 of record KK113308.1, on the reverse strand, counting down.
AAAGCAAGTCACAAATTCTGCTTTTCCCCATAAAAGGAGGAACGCTGGTCAGACAGCCTCGCAGTACCATCAATGGCCAGCGTATAAAAATAGTCAAGCAATTAAAATATCTGGGTCTACTCTTTGATAATAAATTGAACTGGATCCCACATGTAATTGACCTCAAAAAACGTACCGCGACCATTGCCAAGAACATGCGGTTAATGCAGGGTCACAGTTGGGGCCTCAATCCGCATATTCATAAGATCATCTATCAGGCAGTTGTAGAAAAGATTGTAACGTATGCGGCGGCTGTATGGGCGCAGCCGATGCAAAGCCGTAAAGTGCAGCATCTTTCAAGTATACAAAGGCAATTTATGTTAAACATCACGAGAGCCTACCGCACGACAGCAACTAGCGCACTGAACATTTTAGCAGGTCTCGTTCCCCTTCCCATCAGCGCCGAAAGGGAGGCAGTCCTGCAACAAGTTAAGCAACTGCGGCAACCAGCCACCTTATATGAACTTACTGGCCCAGAGATTATGAAATTAAAGCCAATCCACTTGAGTACCACCCAGCACAGCAGAGCGTAGGAGTACGAATCAACTTCAAAGGGCGTCCTGAAGATATGAACAGACACAATACTCGTATCTTGTTATATATCTCGTGGGTCAAAAATGGATGACAACGTTGGATATGCGTACGTAATGTTTCAAGGCCAAGAACAGGTCGCGCAATGGAAAGGCCGTGTTAACAAAACAATAGCGTTTTTCAAGGGGAGGCACTGGCAATTCAAAAGGTAGTACAACACATTGCTTACCATAACATCAGGAATGCAGCAATAGTTTCCGACAGCATGTCAGCCCTACAAGCCATCCAAAATCCGGCACACACGTCCACAATTATCAAAGAAATTCAATACCATCTAAGGCAGACAGAGCATCTGCATGTTCGCCTGGCATGGACGAAAGACCACGCAGGAAACACCGGAAACGAGGCAGCCGACCTCCTCACAAAAGACGTAGCCCTCAACAAAGAAGCGGAGGAATTGGAAATTCCATGGCCACACTCTACTTTGAAACGACATCTCCATCTGCAGGCTCTCGCTAAGTGGCAGGAAGAATGAGACATTGCACAAACAGGCAGGCGTACACACTACCATCTAATGTACGTAAACCCTGCCCGGCTATATTCTAATATGCACTTGGTGCGCTATATCACGGGCCATGGGCCTTTCCCGGAGTACTTTGCCAGGCATGGCACGACTGACACAGATCAGTGCAGTTGTGGCCAACTGGGCACTCCGGAGCATTATGTCACAACCTGCCCACTTA
>KK113308.1:115929-162704 GCA_000611955.2 Stegodyphus mimosarum | reverse complement strand
AATTTGTTGTTCTTCCTTAATTTCGCCGTTTTCTTTTTTTGAAACACATTATAGTGGCATGTCGTTGTTTACGTAATTCGCATCTTATTTTAGAAGTACAATTAATACTAAGGTGTCGTGGATGTAAACAGCGATAAATTCCTTTCGTCTAAGGTGTCGTGGATGTAAACAGCGATAACATATTCCTTTCGTTTTGCATTTCTCTTTTTTTTTTCTCGGTAGACCATAAAGATGCTTGTTTACACATTATAGACTCGTGATCTGAAGAGTCGCAGAATATTATTGTACATGGAATTCCCCCCTTCCCCGCAAACTTGTATTCGTTAATTCCGCAGCTGTGTGTTTCGCAATATGTCTAGTTTCACTCATTTTGCTTTTGTTATATATGTAACTGTAACTGTACCTATTATTATTAATTATAACTGTAATACAGAATCATTAGAGTAGAATGTAGAATAAACGATGTTTGTGTACATCTCGTAAACATCATTGAGCACTTATCAAACATACAAAAGTGATACATGGCGCAGTCAGGATAGATTAAAAAAGAAAATCTTATTTAAAGAACTACGCAGCATCCCAACCGTAAAGATATTCTAAACTAAAATACGATATTAAGTTGTTTACAGTGAAATCGAAACTTGCATAGCCGGTAAGTTCGTTGTTTATTTTTATTTGAAGTGGCTAAAAGTGCATATATATAAACTATTTAAAGTTTTAAATTAAATATGGATGGATTAAAGCCACCAAGTAATCTGAATTTCGAAGGTAATTTAAGCGAAAATTGGAAGAAGTGGACACAAAAATTCCAAATTTACATGTTTGAGTCTGGTGGTATTACTAAATTACCTGAAATTAAAGTAGATATTGTTGCGAAAAATTCGGCGGTTGCGCCTGTATGTAAGCTTTCCGGCATAGCACTAGGGTTGCCATAAAATAGTGTATGGTAGGGTTGCTAGATTGGCGACTTTATCGCCCATTTGGCGACCAAATAGGCGATATCCCATGGTCCAATCGGAAAGCTTCTAGAATAACTTCCTGTCGAGATATTTCTCGAAACGTGTGAAGCTTAAAGAAAAGCTATATAAACCCTTGCGTTTTTGAGAGCATGAAGATTGTGAAGTAGTGTGAGCGTTGTGATTATTGTGAGAATAGCTGCTTACTGTGGGTGCTAAGCTACGCGAGAGTTTTGTGAACGGAAAGCAATCGAGATAGTGCTTTGCCGTGAAGCTATCTTTACAGTATAGCTTGACAGTGTATTGGTGATTGTTCCACGGTGTTTTATTATAAGTTTAGTGTTGCCGTGAAGCTACCTTTACAGTTACAGCCTGAAGCTGTGTTGCTGATTGTTTCAGCGTATTTATTGTAGATTTTCGACGCTTTTAAAGGTAATTTTGGAACTGTGCTGTAAATAGTGATTCCTGTAAATAAATTGTGCTTTTTATTGTTCTGCATCGTGTTTTCATCGGATACTCTCAAATCTACGAACCCTAAAACGCAACAACTGGTGTCAGAAGTGGGATTTGAGAGTGAATGCCAGTCACCCGTCTACAGGAGAAAGCAATGGCGAAGGAAATGAAAGCTTTGATGGACATGTTAGCAGCTCTGAAAGCTGGACAAGAAGAGATGAAACAAGAAATGAAAGCTGGCTATGAAGAGATGATAGCCACATATGATGAGATAATAATTCGCTATGAAGAGATGATAGCCGAGATGAAGGCCGAGCGCGAAAAGAGGAAAGTCGGCCGAGAAAAGGTACGAGAGCAACTCCAACAGATGGAAGAGGAGCTTGCAGAAGAAACTGGAGCCATAATAGGAGATGCTGAAATCACGAAAGTGGCATCCGAAGAATCAGGTGATGATGAAGTTACGAAGTCGCAGATAGCAAGCATTGAACGATCTGATGAGATGTGTTCACATGTTCACATCACATGTTCATGTGATGCTGAGATGGAAGAAGCTGATGTACAGCTTACGCGGAGTGCTCCAGCATTGCAAGAAAGTTTACCCACTTCGCAAACTAAGTGTGTGTCTCATAGTGCAGACAAGGACTCGATTCTAAACCAGGATACTTTTGTTTATAAAGGATCGGATTGTATTCATGACCCTGGTGCAAACATCGGAATTGGTTCCCAGGAAACGGAGGAAAATAAGCCTGTAGCAACTACTAAAGGTAGTGTGAACGTTCGTAAAAGATGAAGAACTACAAGTTTTAAGAAAATTAATTAAAACTGTATGGCCAAATGAAAAATGTATGGTTCCAGAACTGACAAAACCATATTTTAACTTCAGAGAAGACCTATCAGAAGCAAATGGATTAATATTTAAAAATCCTGTGTTGTTGTACCAAGAAGTTTATGAAAAGATAGGTTAAGTAGAATTCATTATGGTCATTTAGGCATAGTAAAATGCAAGAACAAAGCAAGAGAAATATTATATTGGCCCGGAATGTAAAAAGAAATTGAAGATTTGGTACTGAATTGTCTAACATGTTTAAGTTTACAAAAAGCTAATACTTTAGAACCAATGATATCTAAAGAAATACCTAATAGTCCATGGGAAATATTGGGAATAGATCTCTTTTATTTTCAAAGAAGGGATTATCTAATAGTTATAGATTATTTTAGCAAATTTGTTGAAATTGGACATTCGGAAGATTTGTCAAGTGTAGCAGTATAAAGCAATTCAAATCAATTTTTGCAAGACATGGTATTCCAAAAATAGTATATTCGGATAATGGTCCACAATATAGTTGCAAAAAATTTAAAGAATTTGCAAGAAGATGGAATTTTGAAACCAGAACTTCAAGTCCATATTACCCACAATCTAATGGAATGGTTGAAAGGCATTCAAACTGTCAAGCGAATGTTAGAAAAAGCTATAGTTGACAACAAGGATCCATATTTAGAGTTACTGGAATATCATAACTCTCTATTTCAGATGAAATTCAGTCACCTTCAAAATTGATGTTTGGAAGAAACATGATGCCATAAAAGAGAATATATGATAGAACTATGATAGGAATGCAAGACCATTAAAACCACTGAAAGGTAGGAGATCAAATGTACATAAAAGAGAAAGGGAAAAAACTAAATGAAAGGGGGAAAATTGTAGAACAAGCGGAAAGACCATGTTCATACAAGATTATAAGAACAGATGGAAGAATTGTAGAAAGAAACCGAAGAGACATTCTTAAAAGAACTAATCAGAAAAAATTTTCAATGCAAAGCAACTATGAAAATGAAAGTGATGAGGATGAAGATGTGGATGAACCCGACACACCTGAAATACCTAGTAGCGGTACTTCAAATTAAGATGTACCTGTAAATTCTTCAGCACCCAACGGAAGTGTTAAGCCATCAAATACTGAAAGAGGTACACTATATCAAATTTTGCAAATGGACATAACTACGTTACTCGATCTGGTAGGACTGTTAAAAAACCTCATTATTTAAAAGAATATGTATAATATTTTATTATTATTATTTCTGTTAAAAAAGGGAGATGTTATATATGTAACTGTATCTATTATTATTAATCATAACTGTAATATAGAATCATTAGAGCAGAATGTAGAATAAACGATGTTTGTGTACATCTCGTAATCATCATTGAGCAGCACTTATTAAACATATAAAAAATGATACAGTTAATGGTTTTGTGGCTCCCCCAAAGAGATCTTTCGCTGTACCATAGAGAATGTACGTTCCGCGCAATTAATTGATCAGAAAGAAATTCCACTAGATGATTCAAATCGTAATCTGACTTTCGAACTGTTTTATTATATTCCAAAACCAAATCTGTGGGCAATGTTTTAAGTAATATAGGTGTTGATAAAGCTCCATATGTTTCTGAGGTCATGTTTAATAATTCAAGACATCGAATATATTTGAAACTGTACGTAGTTGAATAATTTACGGAAGTTTTGAATGTCACAAGAATCCTTTAAAGGTCTTATTTTCAGTAATTTATCTATATGGGCGTTTATCAGTACATCTTTATTTCCAAAACTTTCTGTCAGAAGCTTGATTGAAGTTTCAAAATTTTCTTCGGTTAGATCGAAACCGTCAATGGTGTTATAAGCAGTACCGCCCAAAAATGATTTCAAATAATTAAATTTACTTATAGCGTCAAGCGTTTTATTTTGGTGTATGGCTGATGAAAAAGTGTTCTAAAATGTCAACCATTCACAACTCTCACCATAAAACTTCGGAATGGTAAGTTTAGGAAGCCTTCCTTACAGTTTGACTTTCGATTTTGCCGTTTTCTATCATATTTTCACTAAGCTACTCAGTGGCCTTTAACACACTTAATTTTTGTTGTTCTGTATTAATTAATTTCTTTCAATTTTTTGTTGGCTTTGTATTTAAATATAGTTATTCTTTCACGATACTCGTCAACACCGCTTAATTCCTGGTCTAGATCATTTATGCTTATTAATTTTTCTATATCGGCATCTATTTGTTTTAACTCGTTTCATTTTTCGTTTAAGAGTTCTAAGGAAATTTCTAGTTCCTCTGCATTCACTTCTGCTTTTGATAATTCAGTTTCGATTCGGCCAATTACTTTTGCAACAGCAGCCCTCATGTAGCCGCGTTTCTTTTTCAATGTATCGATTAATTCAGTGATTGTTTAATATTCAATAATTCAAAGTGTATCAGCAATTCACCAATTATTTATGTATATATATTATCTACATTATTGATATCAATTTCGCCAGCCAACAGTTAATTTAAAGAAAAAGCAGTTATTGGCAGTCCCTGTTCGGGCGCCATGTTAAAATTTTATCAACTTTTCGGTATTAAAATTTTAGATCAATAAATAGATAAGTGAAAAATCACTTACCTTCTAAAGGGCTGCCTTGGAACTGCTTGTCTTCCTTTCTATTTCCGTTAGTACACAAATTATTACAACTATTATGTTTCAAATATATAAGGAGACGGTCTATCGATTCAGCTTATATTAGACGCGTCACACGTTCAACTAACTACTTTTTTGTCTTTTCCGCCAGAAGGCGTTCATGGGAGCTGAGTTATTTGTAAACAAATGTGACATTGGGCATTACGGTAGCTTTTCTCTTTCGTAGTTTTGAATCTTACTTGGGGCATAACTAATGAATATTTTAATCCAGCGCTTCCCATTGGGGTCAGCATTGACCTCCTAGGGTTAATGAAGTATTAGAGGAGGTCAGCAGGGATCAAGAGGTTGATAGCCGAGGATGCACCGGCAGTTGATTGGTTTAATCAAAATTCCATTGATTACAAACAAAATAATGAAAAGAAGAAATATAAAAGGTTTCAGATTTTAACTGTCGCCCAAAAGGGTTCTTTAAGGTTTATTACCCTCTCGTTGGGCTCGCAATGTACCAGTCTGCTATTACACTCACTCCTTCTAATCCACTTTTTTTGTCTTTTTAACTTTGTGGAGTGGTTGATGTTCAAGGTGGCTACATTAAAGGTGATCTGACTCCATTATTGAATGAAAAAGCATTTCATATAAAAAATGTACTTTATTATGCACACAGGAATGAGACTTGTACTGGGAGCATTGCATAACAACCCTTTCACTCCACCGGCACCAGCCAAAAAAGAGGCCTTAAACAAGGTGTGACGTAACGAGAACATGTGATCTGCGCCTCTGGCTGACTGAGGCGCATGTTGTTCGCATGATGAAGTGCTACAACTTTATTACTAAGCATCATTTTCTTCCCAACTACGCCATATACTACGCTCAACAGCAAAATTACAAAAATTTTAAAAGGGTCTGAATCACATATCTGCGATAAGGAAAGTAACCTTTTAATTACTGAATTAATCAGATCTTTTTTATTTGAGTAGTGTTCAACTACATCATGCAATGTCATTATTTGCATCGCAAATGGATATAGAATGAATAATATCTAAGACGCTGATTTACAAAAACTTTTCAAATATTGGAGTTTTTGCACATTCGTTAAAGTTTTGTTCTTATGAAGAGTTGTGGAAAACAAATCTTCGAATTCGATCCATTCTTCAATTTTTCCACTAAATATAGGAAGCAATAACTTTAGTAATTTTACTTTGGAAACAAAAATTTCTTTAGACAAAATGTTCTCGTTAGTATTAGTTTTTACAGAACTGGATTTTAAATGTTTTCTTTTAATAATCAAATAAATTTCGTCTAAATTGTCTAGTATAGTTTCGTTCTCTGTTATTAATGTGTCAATGTCTTTAATCATCACACAAAAATATAGAACCAAAAACTTGTTTTACTTCTGTTCGAAAACATGAAATTTTAGATTCATATAACTGTAGCAAGGCTGTATCTGCTTCTTCAATAGTTGAATTTACTTTTTCTTTAAACCGTGATATATTAGATTTTACACTTCCCCCTTCTTTTTTTGGAGGGGGGGTTGTTTGTTTTATTAGCAGATTTTAATTCAGCCATATTGATAAGTAAGTCAAGAATTTACTTTCCAGCCTTTTGAACGTGCAGATTGTATATTAATTCACCTTACGGTAGTAATCGATAGGTTTTCAAATAATATATCCTCTGACTCAATTGACCATTAATAATGTGAAGATGCGTTGTGCTTTGCGATGATCAATTAAACGTAAACATTTATGAACTTTTACTATTTATTGAATTGACTGAATGTTTAGCGTGCTGCTATGGGTGAAAACAAAATGGCAAGTGCGTAGTTTACATGAGTAGCATTCTAGCCAACATGCGCCAAGAATAAGATATTGGCAAGTGCAATGAAAACATGTTGTTCATACAAGAAAAACACTCTAGTACGTAACATGTGGTTCATGTATGATTATACGCCAGCCCATTTTACATCTGTGGTGCATAGCCACCTTGATGCTATTGACCCCAGGAGTTCAGTTGGATGCAATGAACTTATTACTTGGCCTCCATGCTCCCTGTAGATTTAAGCTATGTACTCAAATGTCACGTCTTATTCAAAACACATGGGTACGTCAATTTTCCGAACTGATTTCAATTTCTGAATTGTCAGTTTTCCGATCTGCGAGAAATATCTTAAAATAATTGTTGTTATCGAATCAACATCATTAATTTCTCTTTCTTTTGTGAGCAGTCTTAAGACACATCGATAATTTACGACGAAAAACTAGAAAAATGTCGAATACTTTTGAATGAGGTTATTTAAGAATTACGATTTTACTCCAAATATTTAAAAAAGCAGAAATACATTCGACGCAGCTATCGTATTCATTAAAATCGAGCTTTGGGTGGAATTAGAATCTGTGATTTTGTTTATATTTTTAAAATTATAATAGCACAAAAAATAATAAAACATATATCTAATGAACCATTTTTTACAAAACAAACTTTGGCTCATATTTTTAGTCTCTTTTTTATCTTAACTTCTTTATGCGCAGTCATTTTTATTATAGTTGTGTTGTACGCTGTGTACTAAGAGAAAACTGTAAGGGGGCCAATGAAGAAAACCATTCTTTAAAATGGGTGGTAGGAAGAAAAAAGGACTGGAAATCTCCTCTAAACCAGCGTTTCTCAAACTTATTTCAAGTGGTGAGCACTTTTATGAATTAGAAATGTTTTGTAGACCACGTTATTCTTATTCTCTAAAACTTCACTTAATTTTTATCAACATTAAGTTAACAGAAGGAAATTCATATTCGTTTTTAATAATTCAAGGCTATTATGCTTAAGATGACATTTAACTCATTAACTTAAATAAATAGCGGTATTCATATTAATGAGATGTATGAGCCGCCGATTGTTGCACAGCTGTTTTGTGTTTCGATGTATGCTGGTAAGTGTAATTGGCAAATACATAGAGTCGATTTCGGTCCTTTGTTTTTATCTCAGTTGGGGATAAAAACCCTTTTTCATACAGATACGTAGAAGCAAACTGTATTACAATTTTTAAAGTACTATTGTACAGTTCATTATATTTCGTTTTGACTGGTTTTCGTTTTCAGCGGGGCCGATGAGAGAGAAACGTTGGCGAGAAGTATCACAGTTATTGTGTTGTAATCCTTCTTTTGTAGTTAAAACTAGAGTTAGAAGTCTACAGGTAAGGTAACTGGTAATAAATTTCATAAAATGCCGGTCTTGGAAGAAAAAGTGATAGACGATTGCCATACGTCATTTCCGAACTCTGAGATTTTCAGCTGTAATGTGGTATATATAATTATTTTGAATTTCATTTTTTGCCTCTAGAAGGACCATAGTTTGCGAAATGCTGTCATTATTAATTCTAAGCATTAGTATATTACACCTTACCTCATAAAACACCACCAAAACGTATATGAAATGCTTGGGTAAAAAATAGCAAATAAAGTTCTAAGTATATTTTCTTGCTAGGTGTTTGAAATATAATATTTTTGTTTTCGTTTTTTTGTCTTAGGTTTAATATGCCTACAGTGCGACAAATACTGCTTGCCATTAGTAATTTGTTGGCAGATGAGCCTCAGCCTCCCAGAAGAAGACGCAGAAGACACAATTCTGCTCGGCATAATAATCGCAACAGGCAAGGAGCTGGTGGACTGGTGATTACCTTCAGAGATCTCTTCACTCCTGGAGCTTTGAATTTTATTTTAGATGACCTCGATGGTAGCCGCAGAACACCAAAGAAAGATAAAGGCAACTCTTCCAGCTTCAAACAAAACTGCATCAAGTCTTCCGTTAGGCATTGTGATTCATTAGCACAATCATGCTGCGCAACTATATTTTCAGGAACTGTTTCGAGAGAAATGTTAGCAACAAGGACAAATGCTGTGGCTTGTGAAGAAGAAACAACACCTCTTTTGCCCAATGACGAAGGGCCTTTTTTCAGAGGAGAATTGTGTGAATTTTTAGTGCCCATGCCATTAGTACCTTACCGAGAACGTAGGGGACCTTTAGCCGTTCTAAAGAATAAATTTCGAAAAGAAAGGGAAATTGTAACTGTAACTTTGACTACGGAGGACGAAGATAAGACTGTTCAGAAACTGAGGAAGGCACTCAAGTGGTCTCCGAAGAAGCAGGAATTGGCTTCTTTTTCTGTTCCTTTGCCAAATGAGGACAAGCACAAAGCAGTGGCTGTGGTACAGAATGCTGTAAATCGAGTCAAGGAAGAACAGCTTATGAAAAAGAAAAGAAAGTTTTTCAGAATTTCATTCTTCTGATCGTATAAGAAGTATTTTTTGACAGAGAATGTCTTGATGATGCTTTCAGGAAGTACAACATCTTTGCAGTTGTAAATTTATTGTAGATATTTTACTGGAACATAGAATCGTGCAGTTTCGATGATAAGTGGGACTGGACATACAATATCATGACTTGGCATAAAATCCTTAATAGTTAAAATATTATTTATTAAATTGGATCAATCAAGTAGTACCAGAATTTCTTTCCGCTGACAGCACAACTGTTTTATGAAAAGAATACCTTAATGATATTTTGAGGAAATGCAGCGTTTTAGCACTGTGATTTTGTTTTAGATACTTTTCTGGAACTTAGAATTATGAAATTATTCGGTGCCAGAGTCTTAACTGAGTGGAAGAGGCTATTCAAGATTACAACTTAGTACAAAATCCTTAATTGTTAAACAATATTATTTATTAGGCATGGATCAGTGAACTAATTTTGGCTAGTGCCAAAACCAACCACGATTAATTAAAAACCACTCAAATGGTTCTGGGTTTACTTTGTAGCATAAATTGTGAAACAGATTTAAAACATATATTATTCTTCAAGCCACTGTAAAAATTTCGAAACACCATTTTGCGTTTGATTCTCTATAAATGCGTTTGGCAAAATATAAATTGAATCTGACTTCGTATTGACGAATAAACTAAACTACTTAAAAGTGATAGATCAGTTCTTAAGAATATTAAAATTTTAACTTTTGAATCGAGTTGATTGAAATAAGAATGCATTTAACTCATCATAAATCTAATTAAAAACATATGGCTCAGTATTTTTATAGAATTACATTCTATATTTGTTTTACCTCACAGTGAAATAGACAGACAATATAGAACGTTTCCACGATATATATATAGGACATAAGATGAATATACTAAATGTAAATTCCTCTAGTATCCTATCAAATGTGTCGCCTGTTCCACCTACGCCATTTCTATTGATAATCGTTACGAATAAAACCATATTCACCTTTAAAAGAGACCTTTTCTGCAACCGTTTCAGATCCAATCTATTCATGACAGGAAATCGGATCCGGGGCGAACTTGTTATGTTCAGTGGCTTTATCGATTCGGTGATTGATAAACCGAGTGAATCAAAATGAACTAAATTTCATTTAATTGAAGGAATATAAAGTTCTAGTCATTGCATACTACGAGAAGGATTTTCAAGCTAATTTGCAATTGATAAAACCATTCTAATCAGATTTAAAGTTTTATTCTGTAGTTATTAAATTCCATAACAATCCTATAAGAATCTGATAGTTTTCTTGAATAAAGGATATTTTTTTTGGCTGGGTATTTTATGTTATTTAATTTCTTCAAGTTCGAAACAATTTTCTATACATCTACAATTTTGAATGCTCTTGAAGATTATAATTATGTTTGGATTGCATTTTCTGTAAAAATGATCTGCATTTTATTAATGTATGTTTTTTGAGAAAATTTCAGAAAAAACACGTAAGCACACGAATACAAATGTCGTCTGTTATGCTCTGGATTGCATTTTCTGTAAAAATGATATACATTTTATTAATGTATGTTTTTTGTGAAAAATTAAGAGAAAACATGTAAGCACACGTCTGTTAATCCTAACTAATATTATAAATGCGAATATGAGTTTGTTTGTTACGCTTTCACGCCTTAGTTACTTAACTGGTCATCATGAAATTTTCAAGAAATATTGTTGATATATAAGAAAAGGTTGTAGACTATAAAATGTAACTTATCTGTTGAAACTTAAAATATATAATAACTTTTATAGCTTAAAATGATTGTCGTTGTATAAACATTAAATGTTGAAAGTTTCATAACGATAAGTTAAACGATGGTGCGTGGCTTAAACCACGCAAACATTTTTAACCCTTTCTAATATATCAAAAATATTTCTTGAAAATTTCATGATGATCGGTTAAGTAATTAAGCCGTGAAAGCATAACATTTATCAATTAAGCGTTTATTAATTTTTATTTGTTTAATTTATTATTTAAAATCCTTCAGGATTTCCGGCTTTTGGCTCTTCTTTCACAAACATTTTTCAGTCATTAGGAAATATACGTAGTGGTTTTACTAGATTTCGTAGAGATTTCTTTTTATCTCAGTGAAGAAAGGCAGTATTTTTAACAAAAAATAAGTAACAGTAACTAAAATTTTATCCTGATTATCCTGGTCAGGCAATAAGAAAAAAACCAATATTTTATTTTATTTTCAAGAGTCTTTGAAACTTATTTAAGGACATCAACGGGAGCAAAGCCGCGGGTAAAAGCTAGTTAATTATAAAATAAGATGTCCATTCTATGTGTGTAATTGTATATAAATTTCTCAAGTAACATGATAAAAAGTTGTAAAATGTTACGTGTTTCTACGTGCACTCGTTGTTGTTTATATATGTGTGTAATATTGTATTTGTGAGTTTTAATAAATCCTTGATTGATTTTTGTATTATATGAAAAATTGCTCACATTCTTCATTCTGTTTGTTTTCATTCAAGAAATGATTACTTTTTTTAACATTTAACGTGCATAAATGATGAAGTTAAATCAAGATTTATCTTACGTACAAATTATAACCGGAACTTGTACTTTTAAATAGGAATGAAAATAAAAGTAGATTATAGAAAAAATATTTGAATTTATTTTACACAGGCCATATGTATGACATAGAAAAATATAGAAGAAAAGGAGAAGCGGGAAAAAAATGTGTTCGCTGTTGATGCACTTAGCTGATGAAAGGGATTTTCCGGATATTATTCGGAGAACAGCCTTGACGCCAAAAACGGAGAAACAGCTTATTGTGGTATGCTCTCCGAACAAAATCCGATTTTCCTTTTAGATATAGCTTATAAGATAGTTCAATATAGCTTCTACTTCTTTTCCCTCCTTTCCTTATGTAGCATGTTTCCTTAGGTATGTGAAAGCAAGGACGAATTTTCCCTTATTTGCGGGAAAATGCGAGTGTTCGTTGTTTAGCACTGATTGTGTCGCAATTTATTATTACATTTTACTTAAAGCAAAGGCGTGTTTTCTACTCCGATGTTTACATTTATTTTAACATGTGTGTTACATAGGGCAAAGCTGTATGTAAGTAAAGCGTCGACACTTCAGTGGGAGAACCTGCGCTTTGAAACGACCGCAGCGGAATATGATTTATACCTTTTATAATGATTAGAAATATTATCTAAATATATAATAACCTTAGCATTGAATTGTAAACAAAAATTGAAATCCTGTTGACAAATACGTTATAAAACTTAAGCAAGAATTGTTCGTACTGGAGAGCAATCTGTTAAAAGGTATTGCAAAGCAAATTCTACGAGATGCATACTTAAGGAAGTAAATACAGAAGAGTTTTAGGATATGTATTGTTGGAATTAAAGGTAAAAAAATCTCATAAGTATAGTTAAAAGAATTATTACCCTATATTTTATAATAACGCAGGTACAAGTTTTAAATAATATTTTAAAAAATCTCTTTTTTTATTCCCTTTCAGAAATATTCAGAGAAAGTTAAGTACTATTTAATGTATTTCACTATTAAAATAAAAATAGCGCTAATTTGAAATGAACCGAATTGAGCATTGATTACAAATTGAATTAGATATTTTTTCATTTAAAAGATGCCTCAGAAGCTAAAAAAAATCATGTCATATTTGAGAAAGTATTTTAGGTAGAAGCTCTGTAAGTGAAGAAGAAATAATGCATAATTTTAATGTTAATAACAATAAACTTTGCTTAGAAATGTATTCTTTTCGTATACTTAGGACTCTGAATTACTGTACAAATAGAAAATATATACATGTATATATATAATTACGACGCAATTGCAAAATATTTACATCCAATCGTGTCAAAACCCATTCGGGCGTCTCCCTCTTACTTCCTACCTCCATGACGTCACTGCAGGGGAGAGGAGGAGGGGAAGAGATTTAGTTTACATCGCCACCACTGCAGATATTGCAGTGGATTGGCGCTGCAATCTGGCGTTACGGTATAGTATGGGAGTGCCGACGCTTTACTTACATACAACTTTGACATAGGGTGTCCAACAAAGGAGTCCTAATTTTAAAATTAAAAATCTCGAAAGCAAATACGATAAAGGAATACAACAAGTGGTATATTTATTGTGAAAACTGTAAGATTGTTATACAAAAGTTTCCGAATAATAGTTACAAAAACTGCAAACAGATGACGGTGTACACTGATCATGCCTTGTTCCCATCAAGTCCTTCACCAGCTCACAGCCCCTTCCAGTCTTTCCCAGGTCACTTTCAGAGTCTTATGCTTTACTTTTGCCACGATCTGTAAATTTCATGATATCTGTTTACTCGCACCATTTTGGTCTTAATATCTAATCTATATTCAATCAGATGTTACCTTAAGTTGCGATAATAGTTATAGTACATATATATTAAAAAAATAGTTAATATTATGTTAGGTTATTTCTCTGTATAATTCAAAGAACGTATTTTGTTCGATGTGGGGCAGGGTTTATGACCCAGTCACCCTGGTGTTTCACCAATACACTCGTGAATGGATTAACAAGAAAAAACGGAATGTAATACTGTTCATGGATAATTTCATTGCACGTGTAGTAACATCCGTTTTGCAGTTTGGAACGCTTGCAGGCTCCTAAGAGGACTTCAGGAACTGTAGAATTTTTTCCCAGAGCAGGACGCTGATATTGGACTCATTGCCAAAACGCATGCTCAGCCATGCCATATATTACTCATTCCTAACTACAGTGTTTATCAGTGTGGCAAAGTCATGATTTATGTGAAAACTAATCTTCATTCATGCCTTTTATGAGAGGATAGACTTCAAAATTGTGAACTGGTCACTGTTAATGTCACACACCCTGTGTGTGTGTGTGTGTGTTCGAATTTACAATCCGCCTGACGCCAAATAAGTTTCCTGGAATTGCAGACGGAGCAATGCAAATGGAAAAATTTTACATCAGTATATTTCCAGTAACCCTGTAGAGACAGTAGGATCTTTTTTTAAATCAGGATCACGTGAAAAATGCGCAATGCCCTCGCCGGGACTCAGACCTCTCGAATACGTGCCGAATGTGCTGACCACTACACCACGAAGGCGGGAGAAATACCTTATATACTTTCCCTTTTTAAAGGGTGACTGGAATTAGGGGACCCAACTGCCAAATCCTGGTGGTGGAGAATCATCATCCACCAATCTTTTTAGTTCGGGCGCCGCTGTAGAGACAATAGGTATTTTTTGAAAACAGGAGAGATGAAAAATCGGCATTTATGCTCCAAACGAGTACACTCATTGGCCAAGTGGACTAGAACAATCTGATATACTGAATATAATGTTCTCCGCAACCACCATATCAATATTTATCTTATCGTTAGTGTTATTTACACTTCAAACTAATTAATCAAGGTAAAACAAAACTGCTTACCTTGTCTCAATGGGTTCTGTCAGGGCCACTGGTTGAATTGCTCTACTCTTTCCATCTGTATCTGCAAGTCTTGAGATTAATAAATCCACAATCTGTCTAAGTTAGTAATCCTCAAAGATCAATACATCTTCCACAAAAACGCATTTTAATATAGCTAAACGGGTTACGCAATATTTACATAGTATAAAAAAATGTTAAGTTTTGGCACGACGCAGCGTGCGACTTCTCCGTTCCGAGTTTTCGCGCGATCTCCCCGCGTGAGTTCATAGTTCATGATGACGTCATCCAGTCATCGGATGTCAGCAAGAAATGAGTTGCAACATCCTCCGGCCCGGAAGAACAATTGTTGTAATTGTCATTATTACATTCCAGCTCCACTGGAAATAGTAATTGCACTGTTCTTTTAATCGTATGGCCATTGGGCAAGCGGACAGCATAGGCTCTCACCTTGCCATCTCTTCCTGGAAAGATTTCCATTGTGATATCCATCTTCCACATCAGCCTTGGAATTTTGTTTTTATGCACTAATACAATAGTTCCTTTCTTCAAACAGGTTTCTGTTTTCACCAGTTTGGAATCATGTACAGATTTTATATTCATCAAATAATCCTGTGTAATGAATCTATTTCCCGTCGGTAGCTATGAATCACAGTAAAATAATACCACACATATATTAGAAATTACATTCAATATATTTATTTCCCTAGCGACACTCTGGCGCTAGGTTCCTTTCTTACAGCGTCACATCTGAATCGCAACTCCGAATGCACAAATATGTATATCATTTTAAGAAGCTACATGTTCTAAGCAAACTGCAATAAATCTAAAAGGAAATAAAAAAAGTATATAAAAAACAGTTTCTCACAGACGATAGTTCAACGCTACTTCAAGTGCACATGCGCTATTCGTCAACATTCTCCTCTGTCGCAGACAGGCTGGCGCTTATAATTCTTAGCTAATACAAAACACTCCCGGCGTTGAAATTAACAATTTCAAAACTATTATTACAAAGAATATTGATATAAAGGCACAACAATAATACTTAACAAGAATAAATCATACTGAACAATATACATGGTGTTTATAATAGAAATAAGACAATCATTCTACAGGAAGTATACATATATCTCGAACATTTCGTTTTAACAAATTTTGATTAGGCAATCTTAGTTACTACTCTTACTTTGTTATCCCTACCATGAAAAACTTCAGCTATTCTCCCCACTAACCATTTGGTTGAAGGCAGATTTTCATCTGGACACTCGACCAATTTTTGATATTTTTTTAGTTCTACATTAGTACCAATAAAGGTTTTAGAATTATCACTCATTATTCTGCTACATTTTCCTCTTCTAGAGAAGAAACGCTTTAAGCTTGCAATAAAAGATTGGCTAGTTTGGTCTGTCACAAAGTCTAAGTGTATGGCTTTTGTACTCATACATACATATACTACGACATAGATTTTGTTCAAAATTCCCTTACGTTGATTCTTAAACTTTATAGCAAATGGGCCGCAGAAATCAACACCAGTTATGTTAAATGGGTATGATGGTGTGACACGCTCTTTGGGCAACTCAGCCATTATTTGTTGAACTGTGATGGGTTTGTTATTAAAACATGTCACACATCTGTAGACGATCTTTCTACAATTGTTTCTGCCATTAAGTGGCCAGAATCTTTGTCGTACCTGATGTAATAGAGATTGTGATCCTAAATGAAAGTACTTCAAATGAAAATGCTCTAAAATAATAGTAGTTAAACGATGTTTACTAGGTAAAACAACAGGGTGTTTACTATTGGCGGGTAGGTCCGAATAGGACAATCGTCCGCCCACTCTAATTAGTCCCACATTATCGAGAAACACATTCAGCGATGCTAATTTACTTTTGGGGTTTACACACTTACCTCTTTTTAATTGATTTATTTCTTCTCGAAACTCACTTTTTTGGGCCTCTAATAAAATATACACCTCAGCATCCTTTATCTCTTCTAAAGTAAGTACTCCATACCTCCTTACCTTGGAGTTCTTAAGATTATGGATAAACCTGAAAATGAAACTTACAATACGAAGAAGTTTAGTATAATTAGCAGACAAATTGAGAATATCATTAAAGAGGTTTGGTTCATTACATGCAATTAAAACTAAGTTAGAATCATTATGCAGTTCATTGTCTTTTTTAAGTTCATTTGGACACATTTCTTCAGCAACCTCAATTGATAAGTCCTGATGAGGAATCTCTGAACGTGTTAGAAAGTCACAACATGACTACCATTTGGAACAGTTCAAAAGAAAGTCACTTTCAACACCACACGTCAGAAGATCTGCTGGGTTCTCTTTTGTTGGACAATGGAACCAGTTTGCCGGCTTTGTTAACTTCCTAATCTCGTTAACTCTGTTAGCGATGAAAGATTTCCATTTGGTACTGGTACCTTTAATCCAGCACAGCACTATTTTGGCATCAGTCCAATAAAATATTCTCGAGGATTTCTTTTGATCGAGCAATTTTTTCACTTCAGAACCTAAACGTGCTGCTAGTAATGCACCAAGTAATTCAAGACGAGGTAACGTAATTCTTTTCACAGGTGCAACACGACATTTTGATGCAACGAAACTCACAGAAATTTCTTCTTGCTTACGCAGTTTTACGTAGACAACAGTACCGTACGCCTTCTGACTGGCATCTGAGAAGCAATGAATCTCTATGGAATCGGCTTCGGGATTCAAAATGAATCTTGACACTGCAATTTTACTTAGATGATGACACTCACAACACCACTTTGCCCACTCTTGCGAGATATCTGTAGGTAATTCATCATCCCATGTCAATTTCCGAACCCAAAGTTCTTGTAGCAAGAATTTCAGTCTAACAGTAAATGGAGTTATTAACCCAAAAGGATCAAAAATCTTCCCTGCAGTTTTCAAGATGAACCGTTTCGTATTACGCTTATTTTTAAGAAGTTCCATCAAACTGTCTGTATCTATGCTTAGACTGTCTTCATTAGTATCCCAGAACATTCCCAAGATCTTAAGTGTCTCGTTTGAGTCATTGACTTTATGTGGATGGATCTCGAACTCTTCTTCTTCCCATTTTATCATCAGCTTAGGATCATTGGATACCCATTTACGCAAGTTCATATTTGCTTCACTCATAATTTGTTTAGCTTTACGCGATAAGCTTAGAGCCTCCTCTACACTGTCCTGTCCGGTAATAAAATCATCAACATAAACACAAGAATTCAATATTTCAAATACATCTGGCTGCTCGTCTCGATATTTTCGAATGTGTTCTTTAATTGTTGCAGCCAACAAGAACGGACTTGACTTAATCCCAAAATTTACGCGCTTAAATCTATATGTCGCTAGTTTCAGATCATTTAATTGTGTGTTTTCCACAAACAGGAATCGTACTGCATCTTGATCCTTTTCTGCCAAAGCAATCTGCAAAAATGCTTTTTCTACATCCGCTGAAATTGCAACTTTATTTAATCGGAAATTGATTAGCAGATGGAACATGTTAGGATTCAAATTTGTCCCTGTCCATAGACAATCGTTCAGTGATAACTGCCCGAACTCATGTGAGCTGCCATCAAACACTATTCTAGTTTTCGTTGAAGCACTAGTTTCTCTAAATACCGGTTGATGTGGTAGGTAAAAGACTGGTTTATCAACAGGTATATTTTCATCAGACACTTTCTCAATAATACCTTGCTTGAGATACTCATATAATATTTCACAATATGTAGTAAACAGTGTTTTATCATAATTCATTCGCTTTACAAGAGCTTTTAATCTATTTTCTGCTACACGGTAATTATCAGCTAATTCACTCCAGTCCCTTTTCCAAGGTAAAGTAACCTCGTAACGACCAGCTTTAAAACAAACTGTCTTATTAAATATTTCCAATGCTTTGTCTTCCTCATGACAGTAAGGATCATCTTTAATTCCTAATGATTCTAGCTCGAAAAACATTTTCAATTCACTCTCTGAATTATCATTTATTAACCCACAATACGATAAATTAATTCGCCGTGAATCATTTATATTTCCGCTAACTATATACCCAAACACACTGTTTTGTAATATCAAACCTGTGTGAGGAACATAGATTTGACCAGATCGTAACATATCATAGAAAACTTCCGCTCCAAGCAACAGGTTTACTTTCTCTGGTTTATAAAATTCCGGATCCGCTAAATTCACCTTCTCAGGAATCATAAGATTACTAACATCGATAAATTTTGCGGGAGTTAGACCTGCTATTTTCGGAATTACCAAAAACTCTAGTCTTCTTTTATACGTTTGTTCCTGATTACAGATAAGAGCAACTGTTTTTCGTTTTATCGTAGTTGAAATACCTGATATACTGCAAACCGAAATGTTTGTCTTTTCCCTTTTTAAATTAAGTATATCTGCTAATTCAGTGGTGCAAAAACAAGAAACACTTCCACTATCACACAACGCTTTCACCTTAATTAAAGTTCCATCATTAGTCTCAATACAAAAGCGGTAGATAAAATTACATTTTTCCCACTGTTAGTGCCCGTAGCTGCTGTAAAAGTTTCGTTTTGAGTTTTAGCTTGAAATGCAGGCGCATGTACATTTAATGCGTTTCTGTTTTGATTACCCAACTCGTTCTGATCTGAACTGTTTGCTCCTTCTACTGTGGTACCAACGGTATTACTTTCGTTTTGATAACATAAGAGAAAACTATGTTTTTTCTTACACTTCTTGCACAAGCAATTGGAAGAGCAATTTCTCACACTGTGCAAATTAAAACAACAAAAACATAAATTATGCTTTTTCACAAATTCTACTCTTTCTTTTACACTTAATTTCTGAAATTTAGGACAATTAAAAAGCTTGTGAGTACTCAAATTGCATAATCTACACGAATTCTGTGCATGTTTTTCGTTTGCATTAGAAACGACAGCGGTAACTCTGTGTGTAACGTTTTTTTTATTAGTCACACTCTTTGAAGCGTTGAGATTTCTTGCATGATCTTTAAGAAATTCTATAAGATCATTTAAAGTAGGCAAGTTCTCTTTCTCTAATTTTCTTTCCCACCATATTTTGGTGTTAGGATCTAATTTTTGCCCTAAAATGTATGCAAATACATTGGAAGAAAACCCTTTAACACTCTGATTTAAAACCTCTAATGATCTCACGCATTCATTTGTAATGTCAATCAAGTTTAATATCGCTGACGCTGACTCATTTTGCATAGGATTCATATTCATAAATCGTTTCAGATGAGCATAGACTTATTCGCGGTGATTAGAGAACCTTTCTTCTAGTAATGAAAAGGCTAATTTATAATTAGAGTCAACTATAGATATTGACTGCACAATACGATAAGCATCTCCTCTTAGCGCAGATTTTAAGTACTGTAATTTGACCGCATCTGTTAAATTAGGATTCGAATCAACACTGGCTAAAAAGATATCTTTAAATGAAAGCCACTCATGTAAGTTACCCGAAAACGTTGGCAAAGTAATTTTGGGTAATTTAACATTGTTCTCAGCATTCGTACAACCCGAAGATTCCGATTTATTTTCTTTGGAAAGTTCAGCTAATTTACGATTTAATTCGACTTCTACATCTAAGAGAATATCGTCAATCTCTTCTTTCTCTTTTACATAAGCATCAATACTTTCATCAGTACAAAACCCAAACAAAGAATCGAAACTGGAATTTATCTCTGTCTCAAGTGCTTTAAATTTATTCTTCAATATTTCCAAATCACTTCTTTGGACATTTTCGTCCGCAACTTTTTGTTTTAATTTTGTCAACTGTGTTTTCAAGGTACGTTTTTTCGCTAATATCTCCTTTAGTGGCATTTTAATTAGCAAAAGTCAATAAACAAATAAACAGCTTCAAAAAAGGAAAGGCTACTTACCCTTTTGTTTCTACAGAACTTCAATCTGGAAGTATCCTAAATAATCCTTCGTTTCAAAAAAACCGAAAGTAATATCACAGTCTCTAAACTTTATTAGTTGTTCCGGCTCTGAACGGCCAGAAATTGTAATGAATCTATTTCCCGTCGATAGCTATGAATCACAGTAAAATAATACCACACATATATTAGAAATTACATTCAATATATTTATTTCCCTAGCGACACTCTGGCGCTAGGTTCCTTTCTTACAGCGTCACATCTGAATCGCAACTCCGAATGCACAAATATGTATATCATTTTAAGAAGCTACATGTTCTAAGCAAACTGCAATAAATCTAAAAGGAAATAAAAAAAGTATAAAAAAAACAGTTTCTCACAGACGATAGTTCAACGCTACTTCAAGTGCGCATGCGCTATTCGTCAACATTCTCCTCTGTCGCAGACAGGCTGGCGCTAATAATTCTTAGCTAATACAAAACATCCTGTATTCATTTTCTCCAGATTCTTTTTACCAGTATTTGTTGATATCTAAATCGACGTGTCTTTATTGAAGTTAATTTAGAGCTTCCTTGTGGCAATGATAGTAACTGTCTTCCTATTAAGAAGTGACCAGGAGTCAAAGATTCTGACTCGCCTAGATCCGAGTATGTAAATGTTAAAGGTCTGGAGTTCAATATAGCTTCCACTTCTGTAATGACTGTCTCTAATTCCTCTAATGTCAAGGATGATTTGCCTAGGATTCTCTTCAGAAGAGCTTTCAGAGACTGAACCATACGCTACCAAAAGCCTCCCCACCATACCGCCCTCTCAATTATAAATTTCCTTTTGATTCCTTGCTTAGAGAACTCGTCTTGAACTTTATTGTTTTCATCACCTCGTTCAATAATTCTAATTCTTTTTTCGCTCTTTTAAAGGTTTTGGCGTTGTCGGTATACACTACTCGGCACAAACCTCTTCTTCTCGCTATGAACCGTCTAAATGCAAGCAAAACTTTTTATGTGGAAAGGTCAGCTGTAAGTTCTAAAGGCACGGTTCTAGTTACAGCACAGGCAGACAGTAAAACATATGTAGATAATTCTCTTCCATTTTTGCCATACACTTGGATCCGCGTAATCTATCCCAGATTTTTCAAACGGAAAGGCTTCTCGGCATCTGTCTGGTGGGAGAGGCGCCATATCTTGCATGGCAGGTTTCGTTCGAAATATTTTGTAAACATTGCAATTGTACAGAATACTTTTAATTTGCCTACGAGCCTTCTGCAACCAAAATTTATCTCTTATTTGATTTAAAGTATTTGTTATTCCTCCGTGCCCTACCACCTGATGACTGTGAAGAATAATTAGATCAGTCAAATGATCTTTGTCAGGCAACATGATTGGATGTGCTTGTTTGTAATCCAAATTCGAATTTTCTAATCGTCTATCAACACGAATTACACCACTTTCGTCTACACATGGATTGAGGGACTTCAGTTTTGATTCTGTACTTAATTCCTCGTTGTTGTTCAATGCCCGTATTTCATTTGTGAAATTTCGCTCCTGAACACGTTTGATCCAATAAGTTTCTGCCATTTCCAATTCGGTAACCTGCAAACAGCCCGATAATTGAGATATTTTTAACATTGTTGATGAACCTTTTAAGCACCATGCAGTAATTCGGTAAATTCGGTGTAAATTGCTGTAATTTTGGGCTTTAAATAAATCTTCGGAAGGTTATGCGACGCATAAATTTACGAACACTTCCTTCGATGTTTTTCTTAGTTCCTTGTTGGAATCTTCAATGTTCTTTGTTGAACGTAAATTCGGTTTTGGCCAGTGTTCCATTTCTTCTTTTAACCACGTGGGCCCTTCCCACCATATGCTATTGTGTTTCAAATGTTTGACATTTTCAACTCTAGTTAGCAAATCAACTGGAATATTTTCACAAGGCGTATATCTCCAGTTCAAGACATCTGAATTCTTCTGTATTTCCTTCACTCTGTTCTGAACGAATGGCTTCCACCTTTTCACATCGCTTCGAATCCAGTGTAACGTGTTATACTAGAATCGGTCCCCATATATACAATTAAATCAATGTCCTGAAGTTTCTTTTGGGTGTATTTTGACAAGCGGGAGCCTATCAAAGCATCCAGCAATTCCAATCTGGGTAGTGATAATTTTTTCAAAGGTGCTACTCGTGATTTTGATGAAGCTTGTATGAATGACTCCATTTTACGAATAACGAAAATACAGAACAGCCCCATAGGTTTTCTGACTCGCATCTGTGAAACAGTGTAACTGTAAACCGTTCTTTATATCCCTTGGCATTTTCAATGTCTTGGCATTTCCAAACTAAAAATATGAGCTAATTCATTACACCAGCTTCGCCAATTCTTTCTGAGATTTTCTGGTATTTCAGTGTCCCATACTATCTTTTGTTCCCATAAATCTTGCAATAAAATCCTAGCTCGAATTGTGTATGGATTTAAAAACCCCAGTGTATCAAAGAAACGTCCTACAAATCTTAAGATTTCCCTTTTAGTGGTTATGTTATCTATCCTTCTGGCATCTTTTACCAAATCTTCAATTTCTATCAAAAATGTATCACTTTACCTATTACATATGTACCCCAATACTTTAGAACAAGTCGAATCTTGCGAAAAATCTTCTTCATTCCATAGATTTTGTAAATTCGTTTCATTTGTTTTCCATGTTCAAAGTTTTTGTTTCCGCATGTTAAATTCACCTTCTCTCAGTATGCGTTTAATATGTCTCTATTCCTCGAATGCTTCTGATTCCTCATCCGCTCCAGCGATTAAGTCGTCGACATACATATTTTCAGTTAGCATGGAAAATACTTTCGGTACTGTGACTTATACTTCTCAGCGTGTACATTAAGAGTTGCTCTAAGAAGAAACGGACTACGTGTTGCCCCGAAAATTACCCTTGTCTTCATCAGCAAGAGAAATCTGCAAGAATGCTTGTTCGATGTCAGCTGTAAACGCAATTCGATTTTGACGGAACTTAGGAGCAATTCCAGTATGTCTGGATACATCCTAGGACTTAAATGTAAACAGTCATTTAATGACAAACAATCCTCCGCATGTCACGAAGCGTCAAAAACCACACGGAGTTTTGCAGTTTCTTTCTTTCTTTTATAACGGCTTGATGTGGTATAAAATATGTTTTTGGTGTTATTTCAATGTTAGTCTCTTCGGCGATTCCTTCTTTTAAGTACTTATCAATTACTTCGCGGTATCTGTCATAGAACCGTTGATTGTTCTGAAATCTGCGACTTGAACTCTTAAATCTAATTTTAGCAATCTCTAAATTATCTCCAAGTTCATTTGAATTATGATTCCAGGGAAGGGGAACAATATAAGGATTGTTTTCAAATTTCACAGACCCTTTGAAATTATCGAACACTAAATTATCTTCTAATTCGAGTTCCTTATCATAATCGTAATTTATTCCCATAGATTCGAGCTCCCAAAGATTCTTCAGCAAACTAGACACTGATTCGTCCTGTTTATCTTCACTATTATGAACCACAACCTTTATAATATTCACATTAGTTGGTGAAATTCCGTAAGCCCTTTCTGTTCCACTAATGGTCCAACCCAATTTTGTTTCGACCGCTACTAAGGAATTAGACAGTCTGTAAACCTTACCCGTAACTATTTTCCAATAAAAATCTGCTCCTATCAGCAAAGAAATTTTCGACATTTTATTCTCTTTTTCCCATTCATCGGAAAGTTGTATTCCCTTATTTTTAATAAGATTAACTATTTCAATTCTAGGAGAATGAATATGTGATCCATTTATGACTGGAGTAATTAAAGCTTCTATTTTCATTTCATACCGATACTTCGAATTACGCAAAATAAGACTGGTTTGTTAACATTCTGCGCTTCAGACGTCGTGCAGCCAAAAGAGAATATATTTATATTTTCTTCTCCAGTAATCAGAAGTTTTAATTTCTTACACATGTCCTCCGTCATAAAAGTTCGCTGCGATCCTAATTAGAAACATGAGAGACTACTGCCCCTTGAACGGTCTTCTAGTCTGACGCTTTCGTTTCGTCAGAGTGTATCAATGTTTGATGTCGTTATACCACAAATACCACAAGTTAGTTTCGATTTGCAGTTTCTCGCTAAATGATACCTTTTAAGACACACGAAACAATTTCCACTTCGCTTTAACGCTTCCTTTTTTTCTGTCACAGTCTTTGACACGATTCTGACGTATGATTTTCAGAACAGAATAAACAGCTATTAGAAAGAGATGTGTTTAAAGCTGCCGCTGAAGGAATTTTGCTCTTATTATAATCCCGATTTCTTCCGTTGTCTCGAAAACGTTCTCGAAACTGCCGCTTGTTCTCAAAATGAGATTTTCTTTCAGTGACTTCAGAATCTGTTGGCTTAATTAAAAATCCTGTACGTTCTCGACTTTCTATTTCTTTTCTTAGAAAATTTAGCAAATTTGTGATTTGTGTCTGGCTATCATCTTCATATTTCCTATCAAATTCTAGTGCTAAATCATTCGGAATCACCTTTATTAGTATCGGATACAATAAGGTAGTATATGAATCTGGCAAAATATTACATTACTCTAATCCTCTAATTTGTACTTCACAAGGATCACATAATTTTCGAAGTGCTGTCACATCGCAAGACCTTTTAACCGGAGTCAGAGTTAATAAATTGTTCATATGGGAATCTATTATTAGTTCCTTACGTCCGAAGCGATCTTCTAACATTTTCACAGCCTTCTCGTAATTTTTCGCTGTTAACGTCAACCCTTGTATTGTGGTTTCTGCATCGGAAGTAAGAACGGGCTTTAAATACACTCATGTGCATAAATTAAGGATAATTCGGAGTCACGCGGAAATCGAACTCTAAAATAAATATATCACCTGTAAAATCACTACACACATCTTTAAGAATCATATGCAAATTTCAGGAAGTAACCAGATGACACCGATGGTACGTCACAATGACGAGAGTGTAAGAGAGTGATATATAAGGAATACAGGCAAAGAAGTAAAATTGTTCACAGGAGCTTTATAAGCATTTCAGTGCAATAACCGAATAGTTATGACACAAAGGACGCATTTGGATGATTTTTTACGTGATAAAATTACCGGCCGTCTGGAATGTGGGCGTACCCAACTGGAAGTATCAGACGAACTTGGAATTGCCCAGAGTGTCATATCTCCAGGCTTTGGCAACGATTCCAAGATGATGGTAATGTGAGTAGACGTTACTGCACAAGTCGCCCCAGAGTTACAACGCCGAATGGGGACCGGTATTTGGCAGTTACTGCCAAAAGAAACAGGCGGGGCACAGCCTCAGACCTGTCTCGTCAGCTCTCTTCAGCCACGGGTACGACAATTTCAAGGCAGACCATGTACAGACGCTTAGGGCAGATTGGTCTATATGCTCGCAGACCTGCCAGATGCGTTCCACTTACTGCAACTCACTGTCGCCTGCGGTTAGCCTGGAGTAGAGAGCATGCATTGTGGACACCGCAACAGTGGGCTTGTGTGATGTTTTCCGACGAGTCCAGGTTTAGCTTGCAGTCTGATTCTCGCCGGACTTTCATATGAAGAGCTCCAGGTGCCCGTTACCACCAAGAAAACATCATTGAACGACACCGCTACGGTGGTGCAGGAGTGCTCGTTTGGGGTGGAATTATTCTGGGTTCCAGAACTGACCTGCATGTTCAAATTGGAACCATGACAAACCAAATCTATCGGGACGTCATTCTGGAACAACATGTAAGTTTGTTTCGGCGCGCCATGGGCGCACAATTTGTGTTTATGGATGACAACACCCGTCCTCACCGTGCAAGCATCGTAAGCGAATGCCTTCAGTCCGAGGATATCACCCGTATGGACTGGCCAGCATTCTCACCGGAGTTGAATCCAGTAGAGCACGTGTGGGACATGCTTGGCCGACGAGTTGCAGCCCGTCAACCTCCTCCTACATATCTACCGGAACTTCGGAAGGCATTGCTTTTTGAGTGGTGTAATATCCCTCAAGATCAGATCGATAATTTGATACTCAGCATGCCTAGGCGTTGTACGGACTATATTGCATCGTCTGGGAGACATACAATGTATTATCAATCATACCAACCATGTAATATTGGTTTTTTGTAAATAGGTTTTTTTTTTAATTTGCTCTAGGGAGAAAAAACCGCTAATTTTTTTAATAATATCAAACATATAGCCTCTTTTTTCGCTCTTTACCTTTTGTTTAATAAATAAGCTTTACAAATAAGTCAAATTTGTTTTGCGTCTAACTCTTCCTTTGCCTGATTTTGCATTATCCTTAATTTATGGACATGAGTGTAGTTAAATTCATCTACTGCATGTAGACTTTCATTTTCGTGTACGGCTGTGCCCAAAACCCGGGCCAACTGCACACATCCTTTCCCGAAAACGTTTCTAACGCCAATTTTGGGAGTTTAATTTTATTTTGCGAATCAGTGACAGTTCCACCTGAAATCGAATTAGCGCTACGTAGCTTAGCATCTCAATATCTTTTCGCGCGTAATTTCCAAACAATAATTTTACCTTTATACTCTTCTCTAGAAATTATTTCGTCTTCTAAATTTGTTACGTCAATTAAAGTTTCAATACCCTTATCCGCTAAGATTAATTCTTCTTCTTTACTAATTAACTGAGCAACCGTTTCTTCAACTACATTTATTCCCCTCATTAATAATTTCTGTTTCTGTCTTATGTACCAGCTTCGTAACTACTGCTCTTATAACAGATCGTTTCTTTTTTAATTTTTCTAAATCCATATTGTTTAAAGCAAAATCTATTAAGTTTCAGTTCAAATTCAACCCAGTGGTCCCACGTTAAGGAGCCACAATATCAATATTTATCTTATCGTTAGTGTTATTTACACTTCAAACTAATTAATCAAGATAAAACAAAACTGCTTACCTTGTCTCAATGGGTTCTGCCAGGGCCACTTGTTGAATTGATCTACTGTTTCCATCTGTATCTGCAAGTCTTGAGATTAATAAATCCACAATCTATTTAAGTTAGTAATCCTCAAAGATCAATACATCTTGCACAACGGGTTACACAAGCACAACATAGCTAAACGAGTTAGACAAATATTTAGATAGTCTAAAAAATTGTTAAGTTTTGGCACGACGCAGGGTGCGACTTCTCCGTTCCGAGTTTTCGCGCGATCTCCCCGCGTGAGTTCATAGTTCATGATGACGTCACTCAGCCATCGGACGTGAGCAAGAATTGAGTTGCAACACACCATATCTATTTTGTTAGATGTAAAGCACGAAATGTCATCTGACCACTTCCTGGTTGCTGCCACACTGGGAGCCTCCAAGCCTGACAATACTAAAAAAGAAAACTATCACGAACTGAACTCTATTTGAAAACCATCCATTTCGATTTACTAACCTCAATAACAAAAACGGGATTGTCAGTGCTGTGAAACTACTCACCAACACTATTCGAAATTCTATTAATGAAGCCAGTGAAACTGTCTCCAACCCATATAAATTATACAAACTTCTTGCTAAAACTCGTCTTTTGAGGAGGCAAAAAAACAGACTCAGAAAAAATTATCATCTCACACGGCACTCTGCGTGGAAAGGAAAATTAACAGGCTCAAAAGAGCAATTAAAGAACATAAGGACAGCCTATGGCTGAGAAATTGGCCAATTTAGATACTAAGGATGGCTCATTCTGGTCGCTTATCAAAAATTTAAAATAAAACTTTTATTAGCAATAAAACACTTTATTTGAACAATCAAGTTGGTATCTCCAACGCGGATAAATCAAATATTTTCGCATCTCATCTGGAAATGCAATTTAAACCAAACAATTGGACGAACGAAAAAGACTTTGAGCTGCAAACACTTGTTCACATACGTGATTGTTTAAACTCACAGACTGCCATAAATCTCATTAAACTGACCATCCCGGCTGAAATAGCTGCCATTATTAAGAATCTTGATAAGAAAAGACTTCGGGAACAAATGGAATTCCAAACACAGCTATCAAGAATTTACAGACCCACACTACTGCAATGTCACCAGTACTGTAAACGCCAGCTTAACGCTTACCTACTTCCCAACCCAGTAGAAATCTGAAAAAATTCTTCTTATCCCGAAACCTGGAAAAAATGATACACAGCCTCACAAGCTTTCGTCCAATTAGTCTTCTTCCCAGACTTGGGAAAATTTTCGAATGGATAATTCTCACCAGAATGAGGGTTTATTTTAACCTACTTCCTCCCGAATAATTCGGATTTAGAGAAAGACTATTCACGACGAAGCAATTAGTCAGAATTACAGAATTCGCTGAAGCTGCACTCCATGCTAAACTTAACGTTGCTATTCTCATGGTAGACACGGTGAAAGCTTTCAACCGCTTCTGATATGAGGGATTAATCTCACAATTGATCGACTTAAATTTTGACAGAGAGCTGATGCTGCTCATCCACTCCTTTATCAATAACAGATCTTTTCTTGCTTCTGTGGGTGACTAGCTGTCCACAGTTTGGGTTATGCAAGCAGGACTGCCCCAGGACTCAGTTATTGAGTCCATCACTACGAAAATCTAAAAGCAATCTAGACTAAAAAGGTGCTTTTAGCATAAGTCTAGAAGCTGAGTGGTGTTATAATGAACTTAGTCCCATCTTCAAGTATTCTGTACCAATAACCGGTACAAAATGCCAAGCAGATATAAAACAGTGCAAAACATGTGCTGTGAACCGCACATTTCGCAATGAACACATAAGCTTTCAGCTCTAGACACTGATTTGTATTTCTCAGTCATCTTTAGTTATCGATCAGGCAAACTATACTAAGTGAATCAATCGTAAGCGAACTGTAAATAAGTAAATAACACAAGTGACCATTATGAATGCGACAATTATACAGGAACTCTGCAGATATGTGAACAGCACATATGATGTACATTAATATACCCAGCTGATATTGTTCAGTATAATGCTTCTCGATAACTTCTTATATTAAAGTTACAACTGACTTGAGTAAATGTTTTCTGTAAACTCAGAATCACAATGCATAAAACATTGCTAAAATCCTCATTCAGCAAAGTCGAAATCTTGACAGGGTCTCCTTAAAATTGCCGCAGGTTATAAATATCCAACTTACAAGACACAATGGACGAAAAGATGACTTATCCCTGAGCTGACTGATAAATGTCATGGCCCACTCCCTTCATGAAGGCCACAGTATAGTTCCGACTAAACACCAAGTAATTTTGGCTAGGACACCAAGGCTTCCAGACCAATGAGGAGCTTCAAATCAATGCTCAAGCTCATCTCACATCACTGGCAGCAATATTCTTTGAAAAGAGGATGCTTGAAACTCCACGGCAATTTTGTCAAAAAGTAACCATGCTGGTACAGGACTTTGGTAATAAATAAATTTTGTTCTTAACTCTCATCATTTTTTCATGGACCATCATAGGTCAGGGGAGGAGAAGGTTAGGTTATTTAATTATGGCAAAGCACACGAGGGCTGTCTGCCTAAAGGGAGGGATGCCTTTGTGGAGGACTTTCTAAGGGAAACTGGCTCGTATACACGTTACACATGGGGAAAACCACGAAAATGCCCATGCAGCCAGCCCGTTCGCGGGATTCGAACCTCGGACCGAACTACCAGTGTTCAGCGTCTTTACCGCTCGGCCGCTGGTGGCGGAGAGAAGGACACCCTCATACTTGATCACAGCTGTAAAAGTTGAAATCTGAAAAAACAGATTTTTGGCATAAAAACAGGAAACTTTCACACTGCACAGGGATGCCATTTTAAAAGAACTCGAAACTAACTTAAATTCTTTTTATACTGCATGATTTAGGTTACTAAACAGTTTATGATATTATTCTCATTATAAAATACATTAAAGTATAAAGCGGATTTATAAAATATATTAATAAGATATTCTCAGTTTTACGTTCTTTTAACTAATTTTATTTTTTAATATTCTTTCACTTTTATTCAGAAAAAAATCCTGAATAGGGAATGAAAATTTTATTTAATTTTTAAGTACTTTTAAAATGATGAAAATAAAAATAGTAATTTTACAAATTTTGCAAAATGTTACTTGAAAAGTCTGAAGAACGTGAAGCTCTGTCGGAAAAGCAAGGTTACAGGATCAAGTCTACATTGAGATAAATAGCTCACTCCCTAAACTGTAAAGATGATCACCAAACTTGGCGACCATTTGGTTCGATCCCTGTACAGCTGTAATTCATCACTATACGTAACTGTAACCATATCTGGCCTTTAGGCTCCATTTAGACAGTGATATAAATGTCACAGAAGCATAGAATGCAGGAGTTCGTTCACACCTGCGAGACAGGGTCTAAGCTGTACCCAACTAGAGAAGATAAATTTGCACATGAGTGGATGTGTCTTCAGCTTTCCCGCTCAATAGGTTTTGCACGTTCGCTCCGATTGGTCAACTCTTATACCAAACTGGTAGAGTTGAAAACTTCGAAATTTTTGTGATGTAGCAAGGTCTGGTTAACTAACAACGAAGCTTGGCTTAAATCAGTTATAACATTAATACCACTGTCTTAACAGAGCCTTACATGTAACTTTAATCATATATGCTTTTCAATAATTTCTTGGCAAACGGGTGAAAACTATAAGCCCGAAGAGCGCATCAGTTCTCAGTGTTTTTTTGTTCAGAGCTGACTTCAGAATATTGAGAACTCTGTATGGGCTTCCTCTTTGGATGCACTTTGCATTGCATTGTGTTTAACATTATTAGTAGTCTGAAGTGGTAACTACTGACCATGTTTTGCCCTCCAGAGAAGAGCTGTACGAGCACTTTTGTGGAAAGTTTCAGAACTGTAAAATGTTTCTTTTGGAAAAATAAATTTTATCAAGTTCTGATCAGTTTTGGGTACATTCAATCTATTATGAACCCATGCACACGTAACAATAATTAATGTACACAGTATTTGTGCGGATAAACTTTATAATGCCTTATATATTGAAGTAAAATAAAATTAAATATAAACTGATTAAACATTGCATGAATCTTCATTTAAAGTTCTAAAAATATCTATAGAAAAGAAAAGATATCTATAGAAAGCAAGACATTTCAGATAAAAAATTTTAATACAAAATATTTAGTTAAAAAAGGATAATGTGTTAAGAAAAAAATAATGCAATTTATATGAAATAAAATTTTAAAGGAAAACTTATTCTGAAATTCACTAGAAGCAGGAGAATTTGTGCACTTTGTACAGTTTAAATTTCATTAATTCAATATATTCCATTTATTACAGGGACACATTTTCCTCAGTACGATTAAAAAATTAAAAGCCATGAGATTTGATAATATACAAGGAGATGTGCTAAAAAACCAGAAGAATTGGCAACTATGCTTTATTATTTTGATACTCGCTTTCAAAACTAAAAGATAAAAAACCATGAGATTCGATTACCTACTGGGAGACTCGTTAAAAAAGAGTTGGCAGCTATGCTTTAATATTTTGACTCTTGATTTCAATGAATTAAAAAGAATAAAAACCACAAGAGTTACTTTAATAGGCAGTAATATGTGAATTTTCATATCACAATGAAAGGAAATGACCATTAAGTTTTAAATAATAAGTGACCAAAATAAAAACAGAACTTTTTTCTATAACTTTTATTTACACAAATTAAACACTATATACAGAATCATCGATTCCAGCATTGACTAGGTAACAAAACACTAAATACAAAAGCTGGTTGAAAACTAGTAAATGCAAATTTATGTATAAAAATGATTCTTTTTACATAGTATGTGTTACACATGATTGGAGCTGCAAATTCCAATAAATGATAAATAAATAATATATGTGAAATAAAGGAAACTTAACAAATACATTTCTTTAAAAAGCAAATGATGGTGTTCTGTTGTACATTATCTACATAAAAAAATTATTCCTTTCTTAATGATGACCCATTCTTTACAGCAACTGTTATTTATTTATTTATTATTATTTTTCATATCATGCTTATTGATAATGCACAGAATTACAGTGTTCCTATGGTGAATAAATGATTTGACGAGAAATTCACTATTACTATATAATTTATTATTATTGAACAAAAGTTACAGCACAAGCCTTAACTAAACTTATAATCCTTGATTAAAATATATGAATGACATCTAGTATTATAAATTACTAATTATAATGAACGTATAACTTTTTTAAGGTATATAAACACAAACACAATTATTATAAAATAGAAATTTGAACATTTAAAGCAAGTATCATATTTTAGGTTCTTAATTATTGCTATTTCTTTTGTCATTCATGATAAATAAGGACATTAAACCTACAAATTCAATCTTTTTCCTGATTCAGCTTGCAATTTGGCACATCATCTTTTTCAATGCAAATAAAAAAATTTAAGAATTATAGAAAATATATAGAGACATTTCTTTTTTGCGATATGCAACAACTTTGTTGTTTCTTTCTCTCTCTCTTTTTTTTATCTGACAAAGGAATAACACTTAATATTATTACTAAGTTTCCTTTTTAAAATGCAGTACTTGCCATAAATATTTCATTTTTTAAAATAAATTTAATATTAGTGTAGCTGAAACAACACTACATAAAACCTAATTCTACAGGCTATTATGTATATTTTATGTTTTCCTGTTACATTTTCTTTCAAAAAGAAATTAAACATATTATCGAATAAAAAGATATTTTTTAAAACAAATTTAATATTGTAGCTGAATAAATTAAACATATTATCGAATAAAAAGATATTTTTTAAAACAAATTTAATATTAGTGTAGCTGAAACAACACTACATAAAACCTAATTCTACAGGCTATTATGTATATTTTATGTTTTCCTGTTACATTTTCTTTCAAAAAGAAATTAAACATATTATCGAATAAAAAGAAGCAACCACTTTATAAAAAAAATTTTTTTTTCCTGATAATTTATAAAATTTACAATTAAGAATTAATTAAAATATTAAACATAACAAGTGATATGCAGTAATTTACTATACATATATACTATACATATATATTGTGTTAATTAAGCAGTTGTGTTTTGAAGCTTTACTTCTCTTCTGCAACTCTCATTAGAATGCAAATTGGTTGTGTATTTAAACCGAGGGTTTCAAAGTTTTAAAATTCGATCATTTGGTAGCCTCCCACTGCAATAAAGTACTATCACTGGACAAAGTTTAAAATACACACATTTATTATCTTAAGCCAGCTGAAATAGCCTATTTCTGTGTTGCAGTCTCAGACTACGTTACCTACACTGGAATTTACTTACATTATTTTAATTACCTACAAGTAGTGGTGATTCATCTGTAGAACAAGTAGTGCCTTCTGCCCATTTAAAGAGTTAAATAAAAAAGTTACTATTTAAATCTTCAATTTTGTCATTTCCTTCAAACTAAAGGGGTAACTCACTTTTCAGTCTAGTACGGTCTGCAGGACATTGAGATCAGCTTCTACACATAGCAAAACTTTACAACACATACACACACAATTTTTTTTATACAGAGAGTAATAAAATATTCAATTGACCAAGATTTTAAAGCAATTGTAACAAGAAGCTTTTATATATAAAACAATACATCATTTAAAGTACATTCTTTTAAAATAGAAAAATTAAATATATATATATATAGGTAATTTATAAAATGAAAGTCAACCTGATCTTATTTATTATATTTTCAGTAAACTTACTAAACCAGGGTGCTTTTAGAAGAAACTTCACACACTCAGTATATCATTTTATGAGCAACATTTTTACCACATTCATTAACAGTTATTTATAATTTTCACCAACAAGTTACATAACATCAATAAAATTTATCATCTATGATTTTTAGTTATAAAACTATTATTTTTGATTACTGCCGTTTCACAGGAACATATATGTTTATTGCTACATTACTAATATTTAGATTTACATGCATGGCTTAAATCTATTAAGTTGAAAATTATTAATTTCTACTCCCATTTTTATCCATCAAATATTAAATACTGAATACCATAATCATTAAATAACATATTCAGTATTAAATATGCAATTCCATGTTTAATTTAATATTAAATATGAATGTTCAGAAGGTTCCAAAATTTAAATGTCTAATCAATTAAAAAAGGAATATTAAAAAATAACAATTTTCTTCTTGGAATTTAATCAAAACAAATTGTATTTATTAATTAGCTTTGGCAAACAAAAACTTTTTGAACTATATGAAATATCAACATCATTTATTTCTCTAAGAGGAATGAATGAATGAATTAAAAAGTATCCTTTAAATTATACTTTGTATGTGCATTGCTTTCAAATTGTTCCACATAATAAATACTCAATAAAAAAGAATTCCTAACATATATCTTAAATGGTAAAAGCAACATTAAAGTGACATTTAAGTTCAAAAGTATAAGTTTTGTTTATAAAATTTAAGAAATAGAAACTTAAATTCTATTTTCAAGAATTCCATGGCCATTTATAAACATCATCCAATAACAGACAGTAGCTACATTACAAAGCATAAAGCTAAAATATTCTGTAAAACATTATATATATATGTATAAAAATTCAGAATTCAAACAGTTCATAAATTTTTACAAATATTTTCTGAAGTACTAAAACAAACATTACAAACCATTTAAAAAATAAGGCTAGGGGATAAATTACAGAAATTTTCAATAAGTAAGAAAAGTATGCATTTTTCAGAAAACAGACATTCTAGCCAAGATCTTTTTTTGATAAAAAGATATGCACAAACAAAATTCTCCGACAGAAATTCGGGAAATAATGCAGAAATATGCAGCTTTCAGTTAGTTAGAAACAAACTCTTCAATTATTTAAAAAACAAAACTTTTTTTTGGCCCTTTAATTTTGAAGAACAAAACTGACAGTAAGTTTCTTTTTTGATAACACATTTATGAAATTTTTTATATACCACAGTTGCCAATCTTGAAATCTTAAAAATTGGGAGGCATCACTACTTCAAATTAATTCATTTTATAATGCATTGTTAGATCATTGAACTATTTGTAATTTAATTCATGTAAACTATGATAGCACTACTGGATATTCCAAATTGTATATACTCTTTGGTTAATTTTATTTTCTTAAACTTTTTTACCAAGAAATTTTTGTGGTGTGAAGAAAAATACGATGAAAATCAAATTAATAATTAAGCTACATAGTACTTGAGTTGATAAACTTAGTAATGTACCCTATACTGAAGTAAAATTAAATACGAATATTAACAGGTTAAACCTTGCTTGAATCTGCATTACAAATGTCTACAGTAGATTAAGGCTTCTCAGATCAAATCAAATTTAACAAGAAAAATTTAATAAGATCAATAAACTATAGTAATAAATACAATTCCGGTAAATAAAATTTAATAAGAAAAATTATTCTGAAAATCACTAGATGTGAGGGAATGGAATTTGCCCAATTTAAGTTTCATGATATATATATATGTTTTGTTTCTTCTCACTTTAAGACTGCATGGAAAGATTAAATAAGTTAACATATTAAAAGAATGTATTACATTAGAAAACATAAAGAAACTGAAAGGAATGAATGATGGCATAATAATAAAAAAACTGTATAAAAGTACAAAAACTGTTAAACAGATGTTCAAATATCATATATTAGAAATATAAAACTATCATAGTATTACCCAAAAATGATTTATTGGTCTAAAGATATAGGAATGTTAAAAAGATTAATATAGTCACTATACTAAATGATAAAACTGAACTTTCCACTGTTCAAAATCAGGAATGAGAAATGTGATCAAACTGTTTGAATATTTTGAAGTTTGTCATTATACGTTACATTAAAAAAAAATTCATGACGAATAATATAAATAAAACGTAAATTTCAAAAACTTCAAATTAAAAAATACTGCATAATTCTTAAAGCATAATATTATGGAACACATAATCCTAAGAAACCTTTTAAGCATGAAATCTATTACAAATTTAATATTAATACTGTCTTTAGTTAACTATGTTTATTTGATGGAACAATTAATAAATGCATTGCAATT
Organism: Stegodyphus mimosarum; assembly: GCA_000611955.2. Lineage (NCBI taxonomy): Eukaryota > Metazoa > Arthropoda > Arachnida > Araneae > Eresidae > Stegodyphus > Stegodyphus mimosarum. Next base: position 126,180 of record KK113308.1, on the reverse strand, counting down.
AATATTAAGACAATCAACGGTGTAACTAAAGAGGGGGGGGGGAAGTCATCAGACATATTATCAACAAAAATACTCCAAACTAACCATGATCACAGGCCTAGAATACAGCTTAATGGAAATTTTTAAAAATACGTTTTTCACTTTAGAGAGCGTAAAATTTAAATTTTGTATCTTCATTAATGCTTTAATATAAAAAAGGAAATAATCTTCTTTTCAAAGCCACCACTACATTTTGCTTGTAATAGTTTAGATTTAATAATAGCCTTATCTGCTCAGAAAAGATATGAAGATTCAATCTTCTGATAATGCAATAGGATTCAGTATTGCTACAGCAACATAATTCAGTTTTATAAAACACAAATAAAATAATCACTATACTACTTTACACAGTCCTTTTGGCATGGTTTACATTGAACCATTTAAAATGTCACATACAAAAGTAAAAATATATTTAATTAATATACCATAAAATTTTTAATTAATCCTCTGAGCAACAAAAACACTTTGATCCAGTCATGAAATTTACAGTCACTCAGTTCAGGTGATCATTGACTTACAGCTATTCGAATGTCCGACTAACATTATGAGTATTTTTGCAAGGGCACATTCTGTCAAAAAATTTTATCCCCAAAATTAAGTTGAAATATTAGAACTGAAATTGGTGCCTCTATTAGATTTGGCAACACCATGCACAACTCAGTTAATGAGCCGCCTTGGCATTTAAGTCAGTACACTTGCATTACTTTTTGCTGCAAATCATTTCCTCCATGCTCATATAATTCTGTGATTAATTAATCTATAGAATGGAATTCATACCTATCAACCTTGAAATTTTACAAAATCAAGATATTGTTGCAAGAAAACCAGGAGGTTTCCCATGCACAACTTTAATTCATTTTATAATGCATGATTCAGATTACCAAACTATTCGTAATAGAATTTAATTACACACTCTAAATTTTATGTTCTTTGGCAAATTTAATTTTTCAATTATTTTCAACTTTTATGTCGAGAAAATTCCAAATGGCTAAGCTTTACTTATCAAAGTACCATATATTGAATAAAATAAAATTAACATGCTTGCTGCCATCCACGAGAATACTTGGCATACTCAATTTTTTTGCTGGCTATGAGTTTCTCATAGTGTGTCTCATAGCTACCAAGTATTCTTGGGGTGTGCGAACAGATGCATCATATCAGCTTTGGCAAAGAATGTGTTAAATGCAAATATTAGATGATTAAAGACTGCTTGAATCTTAATATAAAAGTTTACAGCAGATTAAGACAACTTAGATGAAATGAAATTTAATAAAAATTCAGAAAGATCAGTTCAATGTAATAAAAACCACAATACAGATGATATTAAATTTAAGAAGGAAAAATATTCCGAAAATTACTATAGGTAAGGTAATGCAATTCACATAATTTAAGTTTCATTAATTCAATAAATTTCTTTCATTGCTGGGAAAAATTTTCCTTAGTGAAAGCTAAAAATCAAAAACAGAGATTCAGTGATCTACAGAGAGGTATGAAGAAAAACCAAGAGTCTCGTGGTAAAATGGGGAGAGCTGGCAGCTATGGGTAGCTTGTTTAGTTAAACAAGAAGGAAGAGGAGAAAACAGAAGAAAAATTGAAACAGAATAAAATTGACAGTGGAAGTTTGTATTCTTTACAATCCTAAATCAACAGCCATGGACACAAATTTATAGAGTCGAAACAAACGGAAAATGAAAGTTTGTGTTTTTATCAAATGTTTATGCAAATGTCAGAGCAAAAGTACAGTTGCAATTGAGGGCAGCCCGGCCACTAGAAATAGTGAAAGCAATAATGAAGACAATTTTCTATTGTAAATAAACTTTGCACCTATACAGCAACTGATTTATTTAATTCTTTTTATTTAGATTGAGAGGGGACAAAATCAACTTACGGCTGGTCAGTCGAACAGCAGTTGTTAAGTCCGCAACCTCATGTATATATCAACTTGCTATTTTTAAATATTTTGGTTTTGTACATTTTGTTATGATCTAAATATTATCCTAAAGATAAAAACAAACAGCAGAATTAGTAATTATATAAAATCTAGCTAATAAAATGTTGCTTAATTACAGCTCTTGATCAGTAAGACCAAAAAGCCATGCTGCTCGAAGGGTTAAATGCATAGAAACTAATTTAAGAAATCTAATCTTATTAAAAATATGAATCAATAATTAAATATATACTGCAATCTAAGGCAACAGCCAACACACAAATGAAAAATATATACATACTTTTATAGTCAATGAGTTCATGTGAGAAAAAAAGAAACATGTTTTATGCTTAGGAATTATTGTACAATTAATCTTTGGACAACTTTGAAAAAGATCACATTATATTTCACCCACTACACATCATAATACTATTTCAAAACACTTCAGCCATGATATTTTTGGAATGGTGGCATAGGAGATTCAAAACAAGGTAGTCTTTTCTAGCTTTCCTTCTTTCTCTCTCTCTCTTTTTTTTAAGACTGTGCTTCTCGTGTCTGCAGAAACCATTCTCTGTATTTACGGATTTGAACAGCATTAGACTGGGATTCTTCCTGCAGCCTCTGATTCTCTTCTCTCAGCTGTAAAACTTCATGTTCCAAATTTGCTTTCTGGTGTTGTTCCTGCAAGAGAAAAGAATATTTCACGAAATTTAATGACACAGCATAGTTCAGAATTTATGGGTGGTGCAGAAAATAAAACTGCTTTTATTCAAAATGAAATACTTTTTATTTAAAACTTGCCAAAGTAATCTAACAAATTTTCACACATGAATTAATGCACTGTGCACAAAGAAACAAAGTGTAAGAAATATTGTAACCGAGCTTGTGTAAGCCACACCTTTAATTTTTTCCCTAGGAATAAGCCATGGTTAGCTTGTCAACCTCTCTCTCTCTTTTTTTTTTGCTTGTTTTAGAAGGATAAAAGTAACTATTTTGACTATTAATAGATTCATCCACTTCAAAATGACGTGCTGCAATTCCCATTTTCTTCAGAGAATCGAAGAACTTTCAGTTTAAAATGTGCAATGTGGCCAAATCCTTTGTCGTGATATTTCCCTTCAAATGACCTGCAACTACAACTAAACTTTCCTTCAAATGACCTGCAACTACAACTAAACTTGCACAATCCTATGCAACATTCACCTGACAACAATGGATTTTATACTGAATCCTTAAATACACATTGTTAGGATGCTACATGTTTGTATGCATATATTTCTACTTATTTGCATATAAAAGCTGCACCCTTGACTTTCTGCTTTTTTTATTAACAAAATTATGGTACGAGAGAATATGATATATACAAGAAGCTGAAAAAAGTGTAAATACATTTAAGCTCTTTGATTCAACTTAAAGAAGACACATTTAAGTATTTGATTTAATCACGAGGCACTACTGAAAACAAAGATAAACAGCAATGAAAATATGATTTTATTTAGTAGTCAGGTTCATGAAAAACATGTCTTCACACATTTAAAAAAAACCTTAAATCCATCTTAATATACTCACTACTATTAAATAATGAAGAACTTGTACATATGTATGTATGAATTTATGTTTGCTTCTTGCACTGTGGAAAAATGGTGGCACCTAGAGCTACCAAATTATGAAAAGACATTTCTCTACTCATACAAGTGCACCTTGAAGGCTGAATTTTGTTTATTTCATGTTTTGTGCAAGTTAAACTTTATCTAAGAGTGAATTTTTTTATTAACATACTCAGCACTTCAAAAATAATCTGTTGCCACTTTCTTAAATAAAACTTTGTTTCATCATCCACACTCCAGTACTGCCACTTAGTAAAGAGAAATATATTTATCTTTCAAATTTAATCAATAAACTAAACTAGTTAAAAGCAATGTGTCCTGTTGCCACTGCTACAAATAAGAACACTTTTTAACATTTGTGTATGTGTGTTAAAGAGTGTTCTTATTTGTGGTGCACGCTTGTGTATATCAACAAAGTGCAAGATCAAATTTTCAAATTTAAGGTGTCTGTCACTGATTAATTAAAGTGATTTAAAAGCAATAAACAAAATTCATAATGATATTTTTTTACTTCTTAATTCAACTGTCTTAAATAAAAATTCATTAAATTCATAAAAACTTAATACTTTTATAAAATTACATTAGCTGGACTCTTTTAAAATCATCACATATTTTCTCTTTTTTATAATAACTATTTTAAGGCTAGCAATAATCAGGAATTATAAGTAATATTCGTATTAAGAAACAGACTACAGGCTTGTTCAACTAACACACTGGGACTGTAATTAAATTATGCATTTGATTAAGAGTTTAGCTTTCTAATTAGCATTGAAAATAAAATAATGTTCATATTATAACTAAGCAAAATCATATAAAACATTTTAAGAAATTTTCACAGAAGATTAAACAGTACAAAGTAATTTCTTAAATATACCTTTAACAAATCTTGCTGCATTTTCAAAAGTCGAGCCTCTAATTCTTCAACATTAGGAATTCTTGATTCCAATAAACCTTGCTGCTTTTTCCAAAGTAGAGCTTCTAATTCTTGAACACTAGGAATTCTTGATCCCAAGCTGCAGAAGTAATAACATTACTAACAAAAAATATTTAAACTTATCTATTACTAAATTAATATTACATACAAAGAAAAAATTCCAATTTATATTCTCTTTGTTACATTACGTTTTTTTGAAATTCAAACCTACTGATAGCAGCTAAATAATATATTTTTAGACACATTTATTTTGAATAATTCTAACATACTGAAATAACCACTAACTTACTTTTACTTAAAAGAAACAAATTATGAAAACTATCCAAGGCGAACAGAATTTGAGAAAAAATAATGATAATCTACTATTATCTTTTAATTAATTAATTTTTTCCTTTCACATATACAGAAAAAACACATACATTTTTATATAAATAATTATAAAATTCTTATTTCTTATTATAACTTCCAGTGCATGCATGGAATTTTGTTTTTGATACAGTTTGCAACCTTGGAGAAAAAAATTAACATATAGTATTTTTATCATGAATTGCAGGAGCTCATTAGTCAGGCTGTTTTTTTTTTCCTCTGATAATTAGTTTTGAACTGGGGGAGGGCAACTGTTCAGATATAAATGTATTCTCAAATAAGAGATTATTCTTATCAGATAAATTCATAATTGAGAGTATTTGTCTTTTGACAAGAGTGAAAACGAGTTAAATCTGCATCTTCAAATATTTGAATAAGATTTACATTAAGTGTAAATTACTTAGCTCCATTTGGAGATTTTTTGAGGGATTATTCCCTTTCATTTTTAATGGTAATGAAAATAATGTAATATTGGATTCAAAATTGTTAAAATTTTAAGCTCTTCTTCGAATTCTTGGCATAATAACTAATGTCATTACAGTGCTAATTAACTTATGAGAAATGTATTCGCAAGCTATATAAGATTGCTTCCGGGCCACGTGGTCCAGGGGGGGCCGCTGATATACATTTTATTACACCTTCAACTGCATTTTGAAATAAACCCTACAAGTGGCACTGCTTTTTGGATGGATCTCTTTATGAACAGTCCTTTTTTTGGAGGGGGGGGGGTAAATTAGTATTAATTATTTTAATCCTTGCTTTCATAAGCTTTCATTCATTGAGATTACATTTAGATCATTATAGGAAATGTGAAAACAGGATTGTAATAATAAGGTAATATACACTTCAGATGGTTTGGTTTAGGTTCATTTAACTTAGGCAAAGTGCTGAAGGGCTATCTGGGTAAAGGGAGGGATGCTTTTGTGGAGAAATTTCTAAGGGAAATTAGCTTGTATACAAATTACACATGGGGAAACCCCTGAAAATGGCCATGCAGCTAGCCCAATCTCAAAGACTGACTGAACTATCAGTGTTCAGCAACTTATCACTCAGTCTCTAGTGGGCATACACCACAATTGACAAAAAAATCTGATGACCAGATGAAGGAGGCCATGCCACTTCAGGGGGGTTAAAAGGCTCAAGCTAACAGTTCCACCTGATGCTCACTTAGCATAAACATGTTATTTTTCAATTCTTTTTAATATTATAGCTGCCCATATGAGATAGCAGGTAGTGGTGCTGACTGCCATACTGAAGCACCTGGGTTCAACTCCCTGAGAAATCATGGTTGTTTGTAATCGCATACTGTTTGCGTGGCAAAGACAAGCAAAAATTCTTTCGACAGGTTGATGGTAAAGGAAGAGGGGGTAGGATTTCACACTGCATTCTCCACTGGAATCCAAACTGTGGTAGAAGCTTATCAATTAGCTATGTACAGCAATATCTTAATCATTTACAGTACTACACATGTACTTGCCTAGTTTCTACCTGTACCTGTTTAACATTAAACTTCTCTTTGGTGAGGGAGCAGAAATTTATTTCCAAGGAAAAAACCAAAGAGCCAGAAGTTATACCCTATATTAACCAAAAGTTTTCAACATTTCAGAACATATGTTGAAGGAAATGAAATATGGAAAGCCTCAGAGCATAAAATTTCCTGGTTTTGGATCCATGGTAAGGCAGTTAAAAATAAGACATTAAACACTATTGGCTCTATAAAACATAAAACTATAATGGCTGCTTTAAATTGGTTTATTAATCACAAAAATGATATAATCTATTGCAGATACTTATTCTAAATGTCTTTCACAAATGAGGCAGGTTTTTATATCCAACAAGACACAAATATCACCCACATCAGGGTTTCCCAATGAGATCAACCACTACAGCAGTATTGATCCCCTGGGATTCGATGAAATTTTAAAGGGGATCAATGATGATCAAGAGGTCAACAGTAGAATACGTGCCTTCAATTGAGTGGTGTAATCACAATTAAAAAAAATATCAATAAAATTGATAATTAATTGTTTATTAATATAAAGATATATCATGTAGTAAGAAAGAAATCACATAAAATATATATAAGGGAAATAATACACTAAAATTATTTAATATGCTTTAAAAATAAACTTAAATCAGCACAATATAAAAAAGTAGAATGCAAGAACATAAAAAAACACAAAACTAAAATAAAAAACAAGAAACAGCTTAATTATTTTTGAATGAAGCAATTTAAAAAGTAAATTAAGCAATTTTATAAAATATTAAAAATACTTTAGAATCTGTAACTTTATTTCTGAAAATTTGTTTATGTTTGTAAAGTTAAAAAAGTAATACAAAAATAATAAAACAAACTAATAAACCATTTTCTTTGTTAAAACTTTTGTTCATATTCTTAATCTAATTGTTATCTCTGAGTTATTTATATGCTATTATTTTTATTACAAGAATGTTATATACTGTATATTATAGAGAAAAATGTAAAAGGTCACTGAATAAAAGCATTCCTTTAAAAGTAATTGATGTAAGAAAAATGTTGTGAATCCCTGATCTAGAATCAAGACGTCCCAATCTCGCACAACAGAACTTTGCAAGCCAGTGCCAAACTATATGCACTGATCAATCTAAAATACTGATGGAAATAATGAAAGTTCATTTGCACCTTTGATGTACTTTAACATTTATAAATTATGGTGGATATGGTATATGACAGTTTGAGGAGCAGTTTTTTATTGTGAATTAACATAATCCCACACTAGACATTTCTACAAGTGCTGCACTTCTTTAAGAAATTTTATAATGCTTATTTAAATTCACTTTTAAAATCAAAGAACAATGCAGAAATTTTATTTCTTTTAAAGCAATACATGTGTTAAAGAACTATTAGAATTAAAAGACTCAAGGAATGGAACCATTACTGTATTTCCGCGTGAATTCCCCCCCCCTTTTACAATTTTATTGTTTGAAAATCATCACTTCATTTTATAGGGAATACATGTAAGGAGTAATAATATTTCTTCATCGACCCTGTCATGTATCTCTCTGTGGCCAGCCAATCAGTTGCCTCCTACCGCAGAACCCAGTAGGTGAGAGAGACAGAGTGTGTGGCAGATGAGAGTTGTCTGCAGAACTTTGGTAGGGTATTAGGAACAACTGAGTTTAAACGGATAAGCCATGGGTATTTTCTTAAATCATACTCTATCAAAATGTAAATATTTTTACATAAAAGTCGTGCTTCTAGATAATAAAATGATAAATTTTCAATACATCATGTATTGTGTAACGTCTCTGAAATCCTGATAACCCCCTCACATTATGGTTATATTATAACATCTCATAAGATATCTTCATTTCTAGTTCAACGTAACTCAAATTCCCGCCTATTCATTGGGCCTCAAATCATCCATAAATAATAAGACAAGGGGTATGAACAGCTAATCAGGAAACGTTGCAGACTTAATGTCAATCCGAGTTTATTTTGTTGTGATGGGTTCTTGTCTCAGGCTGGCATAAAATTTGATAGTTAGAAGGAAATGGTTAATCATTACCTTTGTAGGTAGTTTGCAAGTCAGTAGTAGTCATTGTTAGTGATGTGAAAACAATCACTACAAGGAAGAATTTATTTTAACTTTTAGAGAAGCATATTCTCATCCTGATTTTCAGGAAACACATTCCATATTGAGAAAGTTCAAAATTACATGAATATTTTTAACTTTTCAGATGCTGGTATTAAGAAGCCAGAGGGGGGGAAATACATGAGGAAATGCAGTATGTTGTGTATCTTCCTAGTATCAAAGGTTAAAAATTGTCCAAAAAACAAACAAAAAATGTTGGTTGCCATACTAATATAAGTATTAAGTCATGATCTTTAATATTCACAAAAATATTATGCAAATTAAAAAAGAATTTATATTTATTTTGAAGAGTGGATGAAGCAATAAACTCAATATTTTGCTAAATGAAACATAAAATAAATTAAATATTTTAACTACTTCCTGATGAAAGTACATAACACTGTACTTTTTTATCACTTTTTGTGGCCATATATCAATCTTTTGTGAGAGAATTTAGCCTTTTCATTAATACAGCAAATAAAACAAATAATATATACAGCAAAATATAATAAATACAGCTAAAGAAACAGATCACATTTCTAAATTCACAGAATCAGCTGTAATGTTTATAAAATTTTTTTATATAAAACTCTACAAATGTACATATGATTTAGTTAATAGCAGTATGAAATTCAAGTCTAAAAAATTAAAATAAATTCAATTTCTAAAATTCTAATATAAATGGAGAATTTTCCCATAACTTAAAAGTTTTTGTTCTAAAAACTTCTTTTTTACAAACATAACATTTTCCATATTTACTTACTTGTTGTCCAGATTCGATTGCTTTTCAGCTTCTTCCAACCAAGAAGCTGAACCAATTGGAAGACCTAGAAAATTTTTTTAAAAAGTTATAGATAATAAATAATTCATTTCTCAGGAAAGTGGGCAAAAAAGTGCATTTCAAAATATACTAAGAAAGATTATGTAAGTAGCATGGAATACTGACCCAATAAACAGAATAAAACAAGAAAATAAAACAGTGTCGAAAGAATACTTTCATCGAGTTTATTACATTATCCCACATATTATATTTTAAAAAGCTATATCCTGTTATCCCCCCAATAATGAAAGTCTGGTAGATAACTCACATTGAGCTTAAATTAAGAAGATAGTTGCATTAAGTTTCACACTAGCTACAACCTTCTAGCTTCTTTAATTTAAAATCATATACAGTCAAACCCTAAAATAATAAACAAAACTTTTGGTACTGTCCGATTTGCTATTCACTTAATGCTATTTTATATTGCTTTAATGAATTTCAAAATACATAAAAGTCAGAACATAGTGAATATCTTAGCTTGAAAATGTTTTATATTTTTCAAAGAATTCTTGCACTTTAAACTGAAAAATGCATAATACTTAAACATTTCATTAGAGGTATATTTCTCACTCAATCAATTCAGTTCTCACTTTGCGGCAAGAAAAAAATACATAAAAACTTTTTCTTCCCAATGGCAGGCACTTGCCTATAACTGCATTGGCCAATTCTAAGTCCAGAAGTGGTGGCTATTTTATTGTGGAGGCAATTAATAGGCAGCCACCGCTACCTCATATGAAGGGATAGACAATTTTACACCCACGCCTTCTCCAGAATTTAAACCCAGGCCCTTTGGTATTGCAGTTAGGCTCCCCTAACCACTATATCGTGTAGGCGGCAACTTAGCTCACCGAGCTGAGTAACAGAGTGGATATATATATATACATATTTGAATTTAACAAAATTTATATATAAATATATATTGTTACGAAAAATTCGGCGGTTGC
>KK113308.1:96217-112097 GCA_000611955.2 Stegodyphus mimosarum | reverse complement strand
GTTGCGAGCAGTGTGATTAGTTGTGAGAATAGCTGCTACGCGAGAGTTCTGTGAACGGAAAGCAATCGAGATAGTGCTTTGCCGTGAAGCTATCTTTACAGTATAGCTTGAAAGTGGATTGGTGATTGTTCCACGGTGTTTTATTATAAGTTTAGTGTTGCCGTGAAGCTACCTGTACAGTTACAGCCTGAAGCTGTGTTGCTGATTGTTTCAGCGTATTTATTGTAGATTTTCGACGCTTTTAAAGGTGATTTTGGAACTGTGCTGTAAATAGTGATTCTTGTAAATAAATTGTGCTTTTTATTGTTCTGCATCGTGTTTTCATCGGTTTACTCTCAAATCCACGAACCCGTGAAAACGCAACAATATATATACACACACACACATATATACTTTTGGTGCAGCCGATGGCTACCAAAAAAGGGAGGTGCACTTTCACATGTTATAGAAGTCTCTCGTACAGATGTCATGAAAAAAATCTCATCTGAATCCATTTTAAATCCATTTCAGAATCCATTTTGGGAAAAACAACCCTTTACTCTGTCTGTACGTACAGATGTAACACAAAAACATCGTTCAAATGGAATGGAGAGCTGTCAAAATGGATATTTTTGTTGAAGTACAATATCCGAAATTTTTTTCGATTGCAATACTTCCTTTACTTCATACAAGGAAGTAAAAATAACTTTATCATTTTTTTATCTTCACTCTCACTCTGTATGTGTTGTCAGTGTAGGACTCAAATGTCAGACAGGAATGCAGTTTCCCACAGAAAATCCTCTCCAAAGACATCCCTCTCCTTAAGTTTGGTTTCATTTAATTAATAATGGCCAAGTATTCAAGGGCAATCTAAGAGGAGAAATGCCTTTATGGAAGACTTTCTAGGAGGAACTGACTCATATCCATGTCACACATGGGGAAAACTGAAATTGTCCAACCAGGCAGCCCATTCGCCTGCAATCAAAACCAGAATGTACTACTACTGTTCAGTGACTTTTACCACTTGGCTGCTGGTGGACCACCTTAAATTGGGAGACAGCCCTCAAGTACATTTTCATATTTGAATAACCAACCAACTAACCCCTCCCAAAAAATTACTATGAGAGGCAGGTTAAGTCCAAAGCTGTATGTAAGTAAAGCGTCGACACTTCAATGGGAGAAATTGCGCTTCGAAACGACCGCAGCACTCGTAGCGGTGGTGATGTGGAAACACAATCAGTAAAACTGCGCATGTTCCTTTTCTTTTCAGTCATTGGTCGTTTTGATTTGGTTATTTGTTTGATTCTACCGAAATCTTGTTAGCTTCTAACGTGCTTTGGTTCTGTTATTTATAACTTATTAATTTTGTACTTTTTAATTACAAAAGGCTCTTTTCAGAACCAATTTTTTTTTTTTTTTTTTAAATTTTCTCTAATGGCGTATCGATATTGCGGATTAAGGATTGCAAGAGTAAGATTTCATCGAAATCTGATGGAATACATTTCTACACGTTTCCTTGAGACGATGTGTACTTAAGGAAGTAATAAAGAAGAGTTTTAGGATATGTATTATTGAAATTAAAGGTAAAAAAATCTGATAATTAAAAGAATTATTCCCCTATATTTTATAATAACGCAGGTACAAGTTTTAAATAATATTTTAAAAAATCTTTTTTTTTATTCCCTTTCAGAAATATTCAGAGAAAGTTATGTACTATTTAATGTATTTCACTATTAAAATAAAAAGAGCGCTAATTTGAAATGGACCGAATTGAGCATTAATTACAAATTGACTTAGTTTTTTTTATTTAAAAGATGCCTCAGAAGCTAAAAAAAAATGTCATATTTGAGAAAGTATTTTAGGTAGAAGCTCTGTAAGTGGAGAAGAAATAATGCATAATTTTAATGTTATTAACAATAAACTTTGCTTAAAAATCTATTCTTTTCGTATACTTAGGACTCTGTGTACTGTACAAATAGTAAATATATACATTTATATATATAATTACGACGCAATTGCAAAATATTTACATCCAATCATGTCAAAATTCATTGCGGCCTCGCCATCTTACTTCCAACCTCCATGATGTCACTGCAGGGAATAGGAGGAGGGGAAGAGATTTAGTTTACATTGCCACCACTGCAGTGGATTGGCGCTGCAATTTGGCGTCATGTTATAGTATGGGAGTGCCGATGCTTTACTTACATACAGCTTTGGTTAAGTCTTCATATGATGATACTTAACACAGTTAAAAAAAATTTACTAACAGTGTTTAATATTATTTGTTATTAAATTTAATATTTTTTACAATTATAAACAACAACATTTTATTAACAACTTTTGAGAAATGTCAGAATGCTAATCACATATTTTGTACAATTAATCAATCAATTTGTACACATTCTGTGATATGAAGCATTTTTCCCCTTGCAGATTGGATAGAGCAAATCAAATTTTTGTTGCTACAATGAACTTATAGTTATGATGAAGTTCATTACAGCAGGGCTCAATTATATGTTAAAATATGTAGGATTAAAACTCTCAAAATAACTTTTGTGCAGAGAATTCTGCCTACCTCTATTTCAGTCACATTGTATAGTAATAGGTGATGAAGGGAGAAAATGATAATTTACTTACTTTCAATTCCTTTTGTAGCCGAAGACACTAGAGTAGCCCAATCAATATTCCCACTGTCAGCCAATGGAATTAAGGAAGGTGAAGATGGAGGTGGAGGTAATGGCTTGAATTTATTTTGAATGCGATCAGAGGTGACACGAGGCGATAATCTATCATGGGATGGGAAGTTAACATTTTATAATGTGATGAAAATAAAAAAAATTATTTTTTTAAAAATTTTAATTTAAAAATTTTATTTTAAACTGTAAAGCAGTTTCTTTGCAAATCAAAGTCATGAAATGCTAAATAAATAATATCTCCTCCATACACATAATTTTAATCATCTTTTTTAAAGGCTCAATTTAAAACAGAAATGGTAACTTTTACAATCTCACACAGGAATAATTTCTAATTTGTATCTGCAAATAGTATTACAGGAATACATCATATAATGCAGCTTCATTCAGTGTGGACACCACTATAATACGGTTAGTAATTTGAGTAATAAATTTTTCCTCAGTACTTTAGCCCTCTTATTATTTTCCATTAATTTTATGTAACCATAAATAATTTTGTTCTAATAATATCTGATAGGAACAAATTAGTAATTTTCCTACAGAAATAATGTTTCACTCAGTACGGATTCATTTAGTGCAGTACTAATTAACAGTACTAAGTGAGGTATTCCTGTATATACTAACACTGTGACAGTCGCATTAAACTTACAGTCTGCCCACCAATCTCTACTACAGCTACTTTATAGTTTAATTAATTTTTTTTAAACGTGTAAATGAAAATGAAATGTTCAAAGTGATTCAAAAGTGTAATATGATAACATAATGAGGTATTAAATACACATATATAAACTCTCAGCAAAATGCATTCAAACAAATTCAAAATAATTTGTCTCTGACAATACAGGCAGACAAGTACGATATTCACATTATGTGCAAAGATCAAAGTACTCAGCAGAATTAAAGTAATTCATATTTAAAAAAAAAGACTTTAGGAAAAGGTTCATGTTAGTAAAGTTAACAGAAAACTTTAATTTTTGGTCCCATTTTTAGTAAAATTAAATTTAGATAAGGTTCAGAATGCTGTTTTTTTTTTTTTTTTAATATACATTTAAAACAAATTTGAAAAGCTTATCTACTCTTTTATTTATTTATGCTGGGCAATTTGCATTTCTGCTTGCACCTGAGCAGTGCTGAAGAGGTAAAATATTCAAAGCTAGAAGTGGTAGCACACAATATCAGCTGGAAGTCTACATCTATTAGTATCTGGGGATTACAACATCCTGTTATCGATGTGATGGACAGCCGTGTTTCTGTTCAGTGTGGTACAGGAATATGATGCACAGAATCCTGAAATGAAATATAGCTATCTAGAAGTAAAAATCTAGCAGAGTATCCCAGACAGCATTTACTACGAAGCCAAGTACCTACCAACCTAAATGAATTGTCTAGTAGACCCTACTGACATAATGCAGCAGTTTATACAAGTTAATCACCTGTTATTCATCAGATGTTTTTTCTCACATTACCTGTTCATATACTGTGTTAAGCTCAAGGAAAGCAACCAGTAAAACTTATGTTTCACATATATCAAATGTGCTCCTTTGGTAGGCAGCTACATTTTACACCAAGCAAACATCAGAAAAAAAAAAATTAGCTATACATAATTTCCAAATTTTATCTTCTTGCATAATGCAGTTGTTAGTGAAAATAATCTCTCAACAAAATATGAACAAAGCATGCCACTTTCTTACAAGACACAAAGCTAACTAACTAACTACTTATACATTTATAGTACAACGTCTTCTTACTAACTTAATCACTTTTTTTACCACGCAGCTTTAGGACAGAATATGATGATGACTCTTAACACAGTTTTAAAACAAAGTTGTTAATATTTTCAAAATGCAATAAAAAGAAGTGACCTCAGGGTAATATGGAAAAACTATGCATAGCAAAACCTCTGATCCTGTGAATTTTTATATATTGATCAACAACATCATCATGATAGAACTGTTCATAAGTATTCTGACCAAAAAAGTCAGAAATATTCACTCAATTTTTTAAACATGACATGTATGTTATACACCTTCCCTACCCCCCCAAAGAGAGAATTAAAAGGGAGGGAACCTGAGGAGATGCAAATTTTAGCATTACACCATATGATTTATTAATGGTTTTTATGCTTTCGCTGAGCATTGCAAGCTAACAATCTGCTCTTGTACCTACTTCTGCTAGCACCTTTTTTGGGAGCGGAGTTTTGTTAGCTTTAAGAATTGCTTCCTTTGCTCTTATGCCATATAATTCAAGAAAATCCCAAAACACCGGGTGGCCATAATTAAACTGACAGTGCTCACAGTGTTCTGTAGTGCGATCTATTAGTGAGAATGACACCACATTTTGTAGGAAGATTAAACAAGACAGAGGATGAGGGATTCCGCGAAAAAACAAATTAGTTCCAAAAGTCACCGCTAGGGGAATATTTGGCGCTGTGTAATAAAAAATAGACTGTTAACAAATGCAAATCGATACGGAAATTACCTTTTATTTTGCATTCAAATGAGGTTCAATGTGGCTGCTGTTGTTGTGGAGCACATATTGCATTCTGTACATAGTATGCACAACAGAAAGTAGCATGTCTGCAGGAATCTCCCGTACAGACCGTGATATGTTATCCTTCAACGTAGCCAGGTCCTGGACCACTCCTTGATATACCTTGGACTTAAGGTAACCCCATAGCCAGAAGTCACATGGGGGTAAGATCAGGCGACCGAGGTGGCCATGCCGTTGGAAAATAGCGGCTAATGACTCTTTCTGTTGTGAATTTCTGTCGTAGCATCTGTTGCGCCCGTACAGCAACGTGTGGAGGGGCTCCATCTTGCATGAAAATCATTTCCCCCAGGCATTGTCTTTGCTGAAGTGCCGGAATGACAAAGCTGTTCAACATGTGGCGATATTTCTCTCCAGTAACAGAACAGGTTTCCGGTCCTGTCGGGGTAATGTTCTCATAGAAGAATGGACCTACGATAAATTTCGTTACCTTTGGTGAATGTAAGGGAATTGCTGTGACTGCGTGTGGTGATTTGTCATTTCAAATTTGGCAGTTGAGGGTATTTACAGTTCCATTCAGGTAAAAGTGGGCCTCCTCTCCCCATAAGATTTTCCACGGCCAAGCAGCATCCACCTCCAATCTGGCAAGAAAGGTGAGTGCAAAAGTCAATCGCTTATCATGGTTGGGGTATAGTAACTCCTATACACGGCCGATCTTGTACAGATAGAAGTTGATAATCTTTCGTAAGATTTTCCATACCGTACTGTAAGGCATATCCATATTCCGAGCTACTCTACAAGCGCTAGCTAGAGGTGGCAGCAATATTGTCTGATCCTCTGTCGACAATCGTCGTGGCAACTGCTTCGACTGTAGCCTGTTGTACAGGTTTTCGTCCTCTGCCTGACTGAACTTTCAGAGAACCTGTTTTCTCAAATGTCGCAACCATTGCTTTTAGCCCATTAACTGACACAGGACCGTTACCTTTACGCATTTTTTTGTGCATTCTAAAAGCACGAAAAGCAGCTGACGTATTGCACTGGTTGAGGTAAAAGAATTTGACCAGTAATGCACGTTCGACTAAAGAAGGAGACATTGCACATAAACTTTCAATCCGACCGAATCGAAACATAA
Source organism: Stegodyphus mimosarum (assembly GCA_000611955.2). Lineage (NCBI taxonomy): Eukaryota > Metazoa > Arthropoda > Arachnida > Araneae > Eresidae > Stegodyphus > Stegodyphus mimosarum. The sequence goes on along the minus strand of KK113308.1, from coordinate 105,806 downwards.
CACATTGCCTTTTAAAACCCAAGCAGCTGGCACTGTGCCAATGGATGTAACGTGAAATTTGAATAAAGAACTTCTTCTGCTCAGCGTACGTTATATTGCAGATGACGAGACTTTATCGGTGTTTATGTAGATTTTACGCTTTTTTAAAAGTGTCGCCATATTGCACTTGAACTAAATCAGAAAATGCACATAATAAAAGGTAATTTTATTCCGTATTAATTTGCATTTGTTATAACACTCTATTTTCTACTACACAGCGCAAAATATTCCCATAGCGGTGACTTTTGGAACTAAATTGTTTTTTCGCGGAATCCTTCATCCCCTGTCTTGTTTAATCTTCCTACAAAATGCGACATCATTCTCGCAAATAAATTGCACTACAGAACACTGTGAGCACTGTCAGTTTAATTATGGCCACCCGGTATTTTAAAACAGCATATCATTAAAATTCCTGATAGTGCTAGGGATTGTTACATATTTTTTCACACCATCAGACTTACTATATTATTTTTTTAAAAACTAGCTGCCTAGTCATCATAAAAAAAGACAAAGTAATGATTTTAATGAGTGTCATTTGATGAAAATATTTAGTTTCTAATTAGACAGCTCATGATTTAAATTAATCAGATTGAAAAGCAGAAAAATATTTTTAAGAGTTGCATTTTTTGCTTTTTAATCTGCCTGGTTTACATTTTGAAAGAATAAATTTCAAAGTTAAACTCCTTACACTTTACTGAATGGCATCAAGCTGGTGCATGGAGATAATAAGTATTCTATTTGGGGCAGAGGCAATACGTTGCTCTGTAACAGCTGAGTTTATTGATCAAAACTGAAAGGTAAGCATCTTACATTTTGCTAAAGGCAACAGTTTGATGTGCTGGAGAAAAAAATGTTTTATTTCACACACTGTTGCCATTTCTCGTTTCCAAATTGTGAGCTTGTTAAACAAAAGCTTGATAAATTTTGTAGAAAACATGAAATAAATAAAAAAGAAATTCAAATTCGGGCTTCAAGGTGCCCACGTTCAAGTGGATCACTATGTGTATTAAAAATTTCGTGGTTCTAGGTATTACATTTCTACAATGCATGGAACAAACATACAAATCCTTCATTATTTAGTTTTACTTTTAAATAATACATCGTGATACCATTTGGTGGCAATAATTTGAAATAATTTGAACAGTCTGACCACAAAAGTGATACAGACAAACGTGAGTTTTGACACTAATACCACATTTGATGCAAGAAAAAGATTTTTAAGACGGTGTTCAGAAATTCATTACAATGATTGATTGCAAACAGCTCAAGTGTCAATGCCATTATCTCAAATAGCAGCAGCACTTGCCTTTGCACTATTTTATCTAGATTTCTGGTGCCTCATAATCAGATAATAAAAAAAAAATTACTTTTTGAATGAAAATTATAAAAAGAATAAGATTTGGTACACTGGCACAATTAAAGCAGAATCAATGCTCATGCATTAAAATTTCATTTACATGTCAGGTATCATAATTATAAGGTGGAATTCTGATAATCAGCATATCGCAGGACCAAGAGCTGTATGGACTGGAGAATTTCATGGATTACAGGTCACGTTTTTCTGAGTTTTGTTACCATTTCTTTCCTTGCAATTTTTGCATAAAATTTAGATTGTTTCAATATAAATAACTACTAAAATATGTTCATATCTTGCATTTCATGAAGAATTATAGAATACATTTTAAATACAAATAGATGGAAAAGAAAATAATGCCATTTTATGGGGAATGTGCAGTGAATAGAGAGAGAGATCAACGAAGAGGAAGTAATTTGAGAAAGAAAGAAGCTTTCATAAAGGTGCATCAAAATATTTTTTATATAAGGCATTGGTACATTTAAATTAGAAGAAGTTTAATAAATGGTGAAGAAATTAGGGCAGTATCTAGTAAACCGTGACCAAAGTCGTGAGTGATCTTAGAGAATGTAAACGAGGAATTTAACAAAAACGTTACAAATTACAAGTAACCTAAAAAAAAAAAAAAAAAAAAAAGAAGGAAAGTAAACTGTTTACAAAAATTTCTGCAGTAAATTAAATCCCTATATTAACTCTGCCCGTTATCTGTCATATTGGATTAATAAATATTTAGAAAAAATAAAGAGGCAAATTTGAAATATTGGATTTTCTTTAGCCCCTTACCATGTTTCCATGACATAAAAAAATATTTCTAGAAGTGCTATTTTCAACAGTCTGTCTCTGTTTGATGTCCTCATAATAAGTTTTTTCACTGTGCAGAATATAAACAAATCAACCAGGACAAGTATTTAAATTGTGGACAAATAAATTCTTTACAATTATCAGCAGCACAAGAAAATATATTATAAAGGAGGATCTTATCTAAAATGAAAAATTTGCAGAGACTCATAATCTGAATTTAAAACATTTATCATGCACAGAAAATGCTAACTATATTAAATAACAATTTGATTTACTTCTTCAATCACAATATATAATAAATAGAGCATATTTTTTGCTAGAAGTTTATTTGCAGATACTATATAAGGAGAAAATTGCCATGTTGCCAATAAATTTGCCATGCTGAATTTTCTAAAAATGAAAAATTTTTTAGTTATGTTAAAAACAATGTGTTAAAGATGTACAATTATTTTATGACATGTAACAAAAACTAACACTTCAAAAACAAATACCTCTCTAATCTTATATCGGAAGCTGCTGGAGAAGACGGCTCGGAGGCAATCACATGAGCTGGTTGGGCTTTTGTTAGGATAACATCCAGTGCAGGATCAGGAGTATTGCCTGCACTGCGTTCTAATGAAGATGAAGGTGTAGAAATGCGAGTTCTGGAGCCAGTGTCAGAATCCAAATGAGATGAAGGAGGATCCTTTATAAAAGAACAACTCTTAATTCTATTGAACTAATAGTACTTATCTTCTGCAGTAGTCTTGGCACAATCTGGGCTTAAGAAAATGTGATTTGTTGCCAAATGTTATAAATAACCACAGAAACAAAACTGACTATAGTAAACAGTAAATCAGCAATTCATTTCAATTGCTTTTTAACACAATTTATTTAATATATACATACAGAAGAAATTTAACAAAAATGTATATTTACTATAGTATTTAATTAGGCATACCATAGTATTTTTTGTTCAAACACAAACAATTTAAGAAAATACTAACAGAGAGAAAACTTACTAGGATAAGTAGCTATGACTGAAGCTAAACAAAATTAAAAAAAAAAAAAAAAAAAAAAAAAAAAAGTAAGTTAAAAGAAATTTTTAGTAACTCAAATGAATAGAGCTTATTATTAAGAAGTTATTAGCATTTATCACTAATGTGAATTTTTAAAAATATTATTTGCTACTTTTAATTGTATAAAAAAATCACTGTTAATTTTGCAGTTTTAGAAAGTTTTTTTGGTTGATACAGCTGTTTGATTACTTCAGCAAGCTTTGGCAAAGTTTTCTTTTAATGGTAATGATTAAAAAGTTCTATCTATTTTTCTCCACGGCATTTATTTTTTTTCAAATTTCATAGTTATCTCACCAAAAAACGTTTGCAGTCACCAAAAAGTTGATTTATGTTTATTGCATGGCTGGCAACAGTTTCATTAATTTTTCAGCCTGAAGCTTCAGTTTCAGGCCACGTTAATTCACTGTTGTTTATTCAAATAAAAGATTCTGCTCAACCAAAAGTGCTTTCCCCCAGTTCAATGTAAGAAAGATGTCTGTCATTATTTTGGGGAAAACATTTACACAAAATTAAAAGTACTTTAAGATACAAAATATTTAGATAGGCAACAGTGAGTGTAACAAAGGGGATATTTTAACTGGTAATCACTGCTTTACTTGAAACTGCATTATTTTTACTTCTTATATATTCTACATCTATAAAACTTTACCAAATAATTGGGACAAAACGACAAACTGGCTGAGACACAAGGGAAACATCATTGAATTGGAACAGTCCTAGTCAAAACAGTACATCTGGTAAGACTATATAAATACAGTTTTCTTTGTAATTTACTTCAAATAGATACATGTACAAAAATTCTACTTATTCTTTTATTTAATACAATTCTGTTAGCAGTTATTTAAAAAATAAAAGCCTGCTGTAAAATTCTTCTTCTCTCTCTCTCTTTTTTTCTCCCTGCTAATAATGTCTCAAACATCAACAACAGCTTTCTTTTTTTGTTGATGGAAGATTGAAAATAATAAGCATAATGAGTATTTTACAATGAAAAAGAACAATATAGTCATGATGCAATTAAAAAAAAACAGATCATTTACAGTTTGTTTCTTGCAAATGCACAGATGGGTAACCATTTGTTTGTCGCCACTGCAGAAACATACCAAATTCACATTTACGCCAAGGCCACTAAACAAAAGCACAGAGCACACTCTTCCCAAGGCCATTACAGAAGACAAGTACAAAGCAAACTATTTTGTTCGCTTTATTTATGGAGGGGGGAGAAGTAATAGCCAGTGCAGATACCATAGCTGCAAATCTTAAAAAATCAGAAGATTTCTGATAGAAAACCAGGACGTTTTTACGATGAACAATAACACCATTTCAAATCAATTTTACCTTTCCAAGACAATTTTAATTCACTTTATAATGCATGGTTCAGGTTATTGAACTATATGTAATTCATTTCTGATGTAAAATATATTGCATTTCATTGGATAGTCTAAATTTTATGTTCTTTGGCTAATTTCATTAAAAAAATTTATTAAGACATTTATACTGAGAAAATCCCAAGTAGGGAAGTAAAGCTCTTATTTCTCAAAGTACTTTTAAATACGATGAAAATAAAAGTAACAATTAATGTACTTCAATTTCTTTGGATAAACTTAGAAATGTACCATATATTGAAGTAAAATTAAATACAAATATTGATTAAAAGCTGCTTGAACCTTCATATAAAAAACCTATAAATTTCTATAGCAGATTCAGACAACCCAGATTCAAATAAAATTTAATAAGATCAATAAAAATGTAATAATAATAAAAAAATTCAGATTATTTTAATCAGAAAAATTCTTCTGAAAATCAGTAGAGGCAAGGGAATGGAATTTGCCTAATTTGAAGTTTTATTTTCTCAATTAAAGGCTAGAAATTAAAAGCTACGAAATTTGGTGATCTAGAAGACATGAAAAAATACTGGGAGTCTCTTGGTAAAACTGAGTGAATTGACAGCTATGCTCATTAGCAAGGCTACTTGAGATAATGACTGCAACTCTTTTTTGCACACCCATAAATTCTGAAAACTTCTTAATAAATTTCTACATTATTCCTAAAAACTCTTTTAATCTTAATCCTACTTCTTCAGCATTACATCTTGCATTATCTGAATATTTTTTTTTTTAGCAAACGTTATCTGGCGAATGAATAGAGAATTAACATTAAAAAAATATGGAGAGGGATTATATGAAAAATAAACAAACAAATTTATTTGAGTTATAATAAAAATAGGATTAACATTTAAAAAAGGGGGCGGAGATTAAATGAAAAAATATATAAATATATAAATAAACTTTATTTGACAGATAGAGAATTAACATAATACTTAATTAGATATAAATTCACTTTAGATTAACAGCTGATGAAAAGTGGTGGCTGATACAGATAAATATCTTTCTTAACAACCAAGATTTTTCTGTGCAAATAAGCAATGATGATTCTAAATTAACTTCACTATTTATCATTATTACAAGCATTAGAATTAATAATATTCTGCATCACTAATTCCTAGCTTCAATGCTCATGAATTCATGAGAATAACAGTAATTATGAATTCTATAATAACACTTTCTTAATTAGAGTTAGGTTTTAACTTAGTACAGTCTGTCTCAAAACAAAATGGCTTTATAGTAATATACAATGGAATACAGTTCATCAACACAAATTTGAATACCATTTTTACGACAGTTTTAAATCATAATACAGCATACATGTGGCAAGAAAAAAGCTTCATAGAGGAAAATTAAAAGTAATAATATAAAAGCAAAATAAAAAATAAAAGAATCAGTTCTTAAAAAAGACAAATTATACCTCACTACAAGACATTTAAACTGTTGAACATGATTTATTCACACAGCACATTTATAAAACAAATTCAGAATTATAATAGAAAAGTAAACATTTACCTCACTATTGCTATCACTATCCAGATATTCAGGATTTATGAGTTTAAATAAATCTTCCTGCAAAGTGCTTGTACTACCACTACAGCTGCTACCACTACTAGGTATTGCCACAAAATTACCATTTAGTTTAGCTGCTCGAGTGCTACAAGAGGTAACACCAGGACGTAAACGACTCAATTTTGATTGAGTTGATTCAGTAAGTTTTCTGAAAGAAAGGATATATAGAATATTAGACAGTAAGATGGATCGGAAAACAACACATAACTTTATCATACATAATAGAAATAACATTAATTATGTAAAACAGAAAATAAAATAATTTAATAACCCTACTTGTAGCCTCACTGCCATTAAATTCACAGCAAAATGGTGAAGTTTTATCAAGTAAGGCAGAATCAGAGCTGCTAGCATGAAAAGTTACTAAGAAAATGGTGTTACAAGTTAATAAAACTAAACATAGTTCATCCTTAAATAATGCAGATTTCAACCATATTGTATATATAAAATAAGGCAAATTTTTTCAGTGTACAAATCCGAAAAACATTCTGGAAAACTTCCATGGCCTTGGAATACAGAAATAATGAAGAAAAATTTGGATGTGTTAATCAAAGTAAAAAATTAAACTGATAGCAGCAGCTTATTTTAATACTTACAACTATAACTATAGACAAAAATCTACAATTAAAAGCTTAGGTATGCATATCAGATGCTGGATTGGATTACCTGCACATGGTAATGCAAATAAGGTAATATCATAATGCACTTATGATAATCTGCTTATGGAAAGAGATGGTTTCATGGAGGACCTTCTTAAGTGACACGGGCCCATATTTATATTACACACAAGGAAAGCATGAAAATCTCATGAAGCCAGTTCACTCAACTGCTAGCAACAAAGGACACAGGAAAATTAACAATAATGAGAAAAGCAAAATAAAAAAAAGGAAAAAAAGGTTCAGATTTTAAATTATGTTCAAAGGGCGTTTTTTAAAATTTTGTGTGTTATACCATGTTCTTCGCACTTAAACCAGAAAATTCAGTTCAACAGCAATATTCGCAAAATAATTTTAAAACGAGTATATCTTTAGAATTTCTGATACACAGTTCCTTGGGCTTTAGATAAAAAGATCCCCCCCATAGAGTGTTGCCATTGCTCGCTCTTAAATCATTTGAGTTTGTTCATAAAAAATTTGTTAAAGTTTTACAAAATATGAAATAGATAATAAAACAAATTCCAAATTCGGGCTTCCAGATGCACATATTCAGGTGGAAACGTACGTTATTCAAAATTGGATGGCTCTAGGTACCGTTGTTTTATCACATTTGGAGAAATATACATACATTTATGCAGATTCTTCATTATTTAATTTCTTTAAATATAATACAGGGCTGCAATATTTTGTGGCAATAGTTTGAAAAGTGATTCAGACTTTTAATGCTTCCAACGGAAATTCGCAAAACAAAAACAATAGTCCTTCAGGGACAAAGCCCCTTTGGACTAACTAGACAAAACAACAACCTTGTTTGGTGTAGATTTTAATCAAAATTCTATCGATTTTGAAGGGAAACAGTTACAGATCCCTCTTCAGTAGGAACAAAAAAATTCTAAAAGGAGGTGTAAGCTTATTTATGCCCAAAACAAAGCAAAATAAGTGTAGCATCTCTTGTCAAAGGATATAGTAAAAAAATACTGGATTGGAATTAATGTCATTAACTAACCAAGATAAATTTCTGTGAATGTAAAAAGCTACCAATGTTCATTGGTTATGGCCACTAAAGAATTGCTGGACCCAAAATTTTCTAACTTCTGTAGGACTCAGTACTTCCTTGCTTTGGTATTGCTATCTATAAGCATCATCTATCTGTACAGATGGTAAGTGCACCACTGCTGTCTCGAGGCCCTTGAAAGTCAGTAGATAGGGGTATACCTCACGATCTGACGCATATAAATTCTACATCATATTTCAAGGTAAAAATGCACATCAGACTCTACAACTGATATTCAGATCTACCAATCTACCCAGTACTGAAAAACTACCAATGTCAATGATTACAGCCATTTGAAATGTTGGTGGGCAGGACCCAGTATTTTCTTGCTTCGGTACTGTTACTTATAGGCCATCTCCTGGTACAGGTGGTAACCATACCACTGTAAGAGTCTTGGAATCAAGTAACATTGGAGTTCATCCCAAGGTCTGAGGCATAGAAATTCTATATCATATTTCAAAGTAAAAATGCACTTCACGCTCTACATGGATCTATCAATTTGAAAAACTACCAGTGTTCAATGGTTATGGCCACTTAAGACCTGTTGTGCACAGGACCCAGTATTTCTCACTTTGGTGCTTGCATCTATAGGCACCATCTCTCAATATAGGTGATTACTGCACCACTGCCTTCTTGGGGCCCTTGAAGCTGATAAATGACATTAATTTTCACACCGAGATCTGAGGCATAGAAATTCCATATCATATTTCAAGGTTAAAATACACTTCAGGCTCTACAACTGATATTTAGATTTACTAATACAAACATTTTCTTTCAAAAAAATTTTAGAGGCTTATACAGCTTTATAGAAAGTCCTATGGAATCTTATAGGTAAAATTTTGTAGAAATGTTTCTCTATAAAATTATGACATTTTATAGAGCTTTCAAAGAAAAGAATTCTATAGAAATTTTATTAAAGCCTTTAAGAAAGGTATTCCATAGAAAGCTTTGCAAAATATTCAAATTTTAATCAAAACAAAGTTTTACATAAAATCCATTTAAATTCTAAATTAGTTAAAAGACTGAATTATGCTCTTTATTAAAAATGTCTCTTTATACAACCCTTACTTCTGAGATCTGTGAATTATTTTCTACTGCACTCAATAACTACAAGTCAATGCAAGGAGAAATTTTACATATTATGTTATATAAATGAACATTATAAAATACCTGGGTTGTTGGTTGATTGCATTAACCTTGGAATCTTGAATGTGCCTGTGTGGGCTACAGCTTACCCTGGACTCGCATAATTCATCTACAAAATGTAATTATATTAGAATACATAAAATACAAATTCTTTCTGAATCATAATAATGAAAAACACAATGAGATCAAAGTAAAATATGCTTCACATATAGACTACACTTCTTATTCTAATAATTTAATCGCTTCTGCTCTGAAATAATGACATGTACATATGCTAGTTTTTCAGCTAATTCCTGACCATGAAACAACTAGTAGCTATCCTTCTTCCGAGAAAAAATGAGGCACAATTTGGGTTTAAGAAAGCATGATTTGTTGCCAAATGTTATAAACATCCTCGAAAGTGATATTAAGTATGGTAAATTATAAACTGGCAATTAATTCAATATCTATACAACACAAGGTAATACGATTTTGTCCACAATTTATTTAAAATAACATAATTCAACAGAACTTAATAATATTAACTA